>JBAKBP010005787.1:76065-117901 GCA_037953745.1 Lithodes maja | reverse complement strand
CAGTAGGTGGGAATTATGATTAGGATTATCTGGTACACGGGTGGGTTGGTTGACTAGTTGAGTGAGATTAAATGAGTCTGCAAATAGCTCACATTCAAGACCAGCATCATCAGTCCTGGCTGAATGAGTGAGCCATTCAACATTATGGACATTAAAATCACCCAACACAGTGATATCAGAAGAAGCATTTAAGTTGAGGACACTGAGTTGTGAGGACAGAGAATCAAAAAGACTTTGCTCTGGAGGAGTATTTGGGGAACGGTAGATGCAACATATGTATTTAAATTTACCAGCAGAAATTAATTTGTATATAGAATAATCAAAATAGGGACAATTGAAACTAGTAACCTCCTCCAGGGCAATTTCAGATTTTGCGAAGCAACATACACCTCCTTTAGGTCTGAAATTTTGGAGCAGTTGATAACCTGGAAAATTAAATCTAGACGTGTCAGATGTGGATGTTACTTGAGTCTCTGTCAAAAAAAGGAGAGTAGGGGATTCTGCTTGAAGAAATTGATGCACAGAATTGATGTTAGAGTGAAGTCCCCTTATATTGCTAAAGAAAAAGCTGCACCGACGAGCAGCTTTGGGACGTTGCAATGCTCTTGACACAGTCGCATGATGACGACCGGTAGGGCCCTGTGTCAATGACCCAACCCTGCCGGGGGTGGGGGGGTGGATATCCGAGGGACCACCAGGTTTGCTCTTAACAATTGTACTGCCATATGTATTATGTATTTAGTAAAGGTGTATGGTGTTACATGTATGATATGTAGCGGGAAGAGTAGTGTTTTATGGATGAGGATAGCGATGTAGGGCAATGTCGTGAAGTTGGATGTGTATGTTATATAAAGAGGGTTTTCATGCACATCATATTGGGGTTTCCCTGCAAATGACCGGACGTCCTGGTTCAGGAATATTTCGTAGCGAGGCCGTTCTAAATTATCTGTGCCCCATGAATATGTTTTCCTCTCACTTAAACAATAGGCTGGGAATATGAACATGATTAGATTAATATCCAGTATTCGAGAATGGATAATAAGTCGTAGGCGTGTGCGTAAACCTTTAACCGTCCTGGTGGTGTAATGGTTAAGGTGTCTTAAAATTTGTGTGTGATAACCCGAGTTCGAATCCTGGTGGATCACATATATGCTTTCATTAATTTCATTGGAGGTGTTTGGTGTTGTGGTGAAATTAATACAAAAATAGATTATCAGTAGGTCCAGGGATATTTCGTAGCGAGGCCGTTCTAAATGATCTGTGCCCCATGAATATTCTTTCCTCTCACTTAAACATTAGGCTACCATAGTGCGGTGGGAATATGAACATGATTAGATTAATAGCCAGTATTCGAGAATGGATAATAAGTCGTAGGCGTGTGCATAAACCTTTAATCGTTCTGGTGGTGTAATGGTTAAGGTGTCTAATAATCTGTGTGTGTTAACCCGGGTTAGAATCCTGGTGGATCACATATATGCTTTCATTAATTTCATTGGAGGTGTTTGGTGTTGTGGTGAAATTAATAAAAAATAGATTACAGTTTTCCAGAGGCTCTATACTTGTCCCGGGTTCTTGTGCAGGATTCTATATTAGCAGTTTTGAGCTTGTCTGCCACAATGCTGGTGGCTTGAAGTGTAATATGTTTTGTTGTTAGTGATAGTTGTTCTTGTGGTGCGTGCCAAAGCAGTGTAATTCATAATTGGAAAGTGCTAGGTTTCTGGCTGTACTTGACCTGGGATCACTGAGGTCCGATAGGTAGAGTCTGTTACTCCACCTCTATCACCAATGAGACGATGCTTTCTCTGGTACGCTTGTGTGGTTCTGTAAAGCAAAACTGCCCTTCAAATTATATGAACGCATGGCAGTTATTCATCCTTATATTGCCGATGGGATTCGTTAGCCTTGGTCGGCAAGCCATCTAGGGGAGATAACCTTATAAAAATCCGGGTGGATGGGACTCGTCAGCCCTGGTCGGCAACCTGTCTAGGGGAGTAAACCTTATACAAATCAGTACTGCTATCTTAGGGTGAAGCAGGTTAGTGGATGGATTAGCCAGACACCACTGTAGAAGAATAGTGCTAAAAAATACATAGAAGGCCTCGGAGTCAGACGAACCCTAAATTGAGTGGTCAATCCTGTAAATCCTTCAGTAAACTGGCATGGGTTGTCCCTCTTACAGGGGATAGGTTGGCTTGGGGGCATTTTGTGTATGGCCACCCCCATGAAGGGGAGTAAGGCGTCTGGCAATAGATAGATAGATAGATAGATATTGCCGATTGTTTTCTTTCATCTTGCCCTCTTGCATTCTATACTGTTAATTGCTAATATTTAATATATTCCTTCTGTGTTTTGATTGTTGTATATACAGTATTTTCTCCTTCCTCATTATTTTATTTGTGTTTCGTGCTTTTTTTTATTGACCCTTGCTCCTTTGTCTCCCTGGTCTATTTCCTTAAATACTTATCTTGTTCTCCATAATGTTCTTTCTCTTGTGAAATTCATCCTATTGTGTTAGCGTTCTTTCTCTTTTGCCCACGTTTATCAATTCGCGTGTTGTCTTTTCATGATCATATTTTCTTGTGTTATTGTTGCTCTATGTGTTTTCTCTATTTGCCTCGGCTGGACCCTTTGCCTGTTGGGGGCCCAGTAATGTTTTTTTTTTTTGCTGAACATCTCTACCCCTTTAAGTGAGTGCGGGTTTGGCTACTTCGGTTAGTGTTGATTTATTCCTATAGGTATTTAGTTGTCTTGCATTTTTTGTGCTAGTTTACTTTATGTAAACAAGAATCTCTTTTATGTTCTTGTTGTTTTTCTTGCGTATGCAGTTTATTCTCACTGTGTTTCTCTTCCTGTTGCTTTTCTCTGTGAATGGTATCTTCTTGAAATAGGTCACGTGTCGATAACTAGAATAACTAATAATTGTATTTATGTCTGAACAGTTAATACAGTCAATCTGCAGATACACTTGCCGGATGTCACCAGATTTGCCAATTATCGTACACAAAATGTGAACAAGTTTAGGAACGGTGTCAGTTTCTAAATTATTTTTTGATTTTTCCTGGAGTAAACATAGTCTTCTGACAAGCACTTTTAATCATAATAAACTCTCACACATATTATAATAATCTGATATGTCACATGCTTCCATTAATTTCATTGTGAGGTGTTTGGTGTGAGGAGTGAAATTAATATATTTGATTATTCATATAAGTTCAGGAATATTTCAGAGCGAGGTCGGTCTTACGTGATATGTGCCCCATGGTGACAGGTCAGTTGAACCAGTGCCACTTCAACCAGTGCCACTTTAACCAGTGCTAACTCAACCAATGGCCACTTCAACCAGTGACCATTTCAACCAGTGACCATTTTAACCAGTAGGTTAGGTTAGGTTAGGTTAGGTTACTGGTTAAAATGGTCACTGGTTGAAATGGTCACTGGTTGAAGTGTCCTGTATTCGATAAATATATATCAATTGTAGTCATGTGCTGAACTTATAACTGCCTAGATGGTGTAACGGTTAGAGCTCTGTGTGTGGTAACCCAGGTTCGAATCCTGGTGAGTCACATGCTTTCATTAATTTCATTGGGAGGGGTTTGGTGTGAGGAGTGAAATTAATAAATTAGATTTTACCTTGGAACTCAGGAGAGCAGGAAAATATACCGAGTTGTGAAATATATCCACTACAATAAGGTAAATATAGGTTACACAAAATATATCCACTACAATAAGGTAAATATAGGTTACACAAAATATATCCACTACAATAAGGTAAATATAGGTTACACAAAATATATCCACTACAATAAGGTAAATATAGGTTACACAAAATATATCCACTACAATAAGGTAAATATAGGTTACACAAAATATATCCACTACAATAAGGTAAATATAGGTTACACAAAATATATCCACTACAATAAGGTAAATATAGGTTACACAAAATATATCCACTACAATAAGGTAAATATAGGTTACACAAAATATATCCACTACAATAAGGTAAATATAGGTTACACAAAATAAATAGTATATATATAGTTTGTCGTCTTTTGAATGATAATGACTTATTTATAACAGTGGTATGTAAACTAAACAACTCTTTTATGTTTAACTTGACATTTATGTCAGTTACATAATTTTCTCAGAACAGGACTGCCGGACTTGTGATTGGCTATTGCATAGGCGTAGTATATCAAGATATCATTATTATATCATACCAATTTATTTATTTTGCAATTACTAGTAATTCTAAAAATATAACAATGTTCTAGAGCAGTGGTTCCCAAACTTTTTCAGCTTGTTACCCAATTTACCATGCCACATTAACCGTGTTACCCCTTTCACAAAATGTTGTAAATCTTAACACCTTACGAGCGGCCTAGGCGGTAATTTATATGTACGGCCCAGCGGGGTGTTTTTACCCTAAATAGGGTTGTTTACGTGATCATTTTCATGCCTAAATAAGACCCAGAGCGTAAAACAAGTATCTATCCCTGAAATGGCATAAACAGAGCTTTCCAATGACACCCCAACCATCCTTGTACGACCGCTGGTTTTCTTGCAATGATCGCGCAACACGAGTGCAAAAACCATGTAATTAGGTAGTTTCCCTATATAATTCCCTGTGTAGCGAGTGCGTGAGGGTGGGGGGAGGGTGGGATTCATGTCAGTAGGTCCGCCGCGGTGGTCTGGAGCAGTCATACGCTTGATACTCTCCTCCCACCACTTATCTCTCTCTCTCAGCAACATTACGTGGTGAAAATAGCACACGACATAAGTTGTGAACCGCCACTTAGTCCATATTTATTTCACACGACATAAGTTGCGCGCCGCCAAAGAAGGGTTAATATATATATGATTAAATTAAAACACTAGAGATATTTTCTTTTATTTATTGGCTAAACATTTTACATCACTATTGACAAAGTACGTCAAGAACATTATTGTCATCAGTCAGTGGGATGGGTGGAGTTGCATGTTTGAAGCTAGTTGAGGAATTCTTGGCTTTGTGGTTGAAAGTGCCAGCCTGGCATCATTTGCAACATTCAAGCGAGTTCTCTTCTTTGTCTTCATCCCCAGCACAGTCGAGAACCCCTTCTCGCAGAAATATGTTGTTGAGAATGCCACCAACAATTTCAAGGCTCTCTTGGACAGAGTTGGAGAGTCAGCTAGTCGTGAAATCCAAAAGGAATCTACATTTTGGTTCTGGAAATTGATTTTCAAAGCGTCATTGGCTCGCATGGTGATTCACTCCTCCTTTGCAGGGAAATCATCATCATGAATGGCCTCATCAGGTACAGAGAAGGGATGAATGATCCACTGAAGACTGGCTGTTTCTTGGTCACTCTCTGGAAAGTAGTGATGCATGCTTGTTTCAAGCCCCTTCAAATGGTCGCTCATCTCTTTCCTGATGGTCTGTAGAAGTGATCCAGTGTCATGGCTATTCTCCTCAATAAACTGGTCTAGGGTGGGGAACTGGGCGATCACTCCTTTCTCCAAGCGCCGAATCCAGAGTCTCAGCTTCCCCAGAAATGTAGTCACAGTTTGATGGGCATCCATGACAGTTTTGTTTCGGCCCTGGAGTTGCAGATTACCACTCTTCAGCTCCGCAAATATGTCAGCCAAATAACACAGTCGAGCAAGCCACTCCTTATCAGCGAACTTGGTAGCAAAAGGAGATCCTTTTTGTTCCAGGAATTCCTGAATAGCCTTTCGGAGCTCAATGACTCGACGTACAACCTTGCCTCGTGACAACCAGCGAACATCAGTGTGGTAGAGCAGAACTTGATACTGTTCTCCCATTTCCTTGCACAGCTCCTTGAATATTCGCGAATTCAGATCCCTGGACTTGATGAAGTTGATGATTTTCACCACATCTTCAAACACTAACTTCAGACTACCAGGCAGACTTTTTGATCCAAGAGAGTACCGATGAATGATGCAATGATCTACAGAAATTTCTGGATTCACAGCTTGTATGAGGCACCTTGGAGATTATGATGCTTATTGGTAGTTTAAATAATAGACGATTTTATACAGTTTACGAAGGATCTGTGGGTATTACATGGCTAAGGACTGTTTTAGTTAACCCTCTGATTGTCATGTATACCCACTATAAATACTAACTATACTGCACAGGGCAGTACACATACATACCTGCTTACGTCTACCGCGGCTGATGCTCACAGAGAAACTGACAGCGTGAGATAGATAGAGGCAGGCTCAGGCAGTGACACGTACTGGACACGTCATGATCAGGGTTGCTGAGTGACTGTATCTTGAAGCATACCTGTCAAAATACTCTTCGCTTGCCACACACCTAGATACATATTTCTTCTTTTTTAATATTGTATAGTAGTTTTAATGTTTATTGTTCTATCTATCTATCTATCTATCTATCTATATGCTCAGGCCCAATCCCCATTTTGGGGGTAGCCGACTCAATTTATTATTTATTATAAAGTTTATTGTTATTTGGTTAACTGTATTAATTAATTATAATATGTTTACTTTACAACTCAGGGACCGCAATGTTTTCTTGATTTCCAGAATTTTTCACTTTATTTGTCACCCCCTCCATTACCCCCGAAAAAATGCTATATTACCCCCAGGGGGTAATTTACCCCTAGTTTGGGAACCAATGTTCTAGAGAGATATCAGAATCCTATGATATACTGTATATGTCACATAAAATACACTATTAACATAAATATCATAAAGTGAACACCGACCAGATAAACAATAATGAGAAATACAACTAGCATAAGTGAGAAAGGAGACTGATTCATGAGATGACTAAGTTCCTGAGGCTTAGTCAGTCTACAAATCTTGCTTACTTGTTAGCTTTTGCCTATATTTTATCTTACTTGTGTTCAATTTATGATATCTACTTTATTATTCCTCTTAGGGTCCGGGCATTACTTATGTAAGTTATTTGCTGTTGTGTTTTCTTTCTCATTAAAACAATCGTCTAGCTTGGCAGAACCCTTTTGGCGCGCCACCATGACTGTATATTATCGTTCGTTTTTACCCACAATTATCACGTTAACCATAGTTAAGTATGCATCAACAGATGGAAGGAAGGCAATACTACAATATTACTGAAATAATAATCAAGCAATCTTTAATGAATATCGTGAACAATGAACATTATGAATGCTTCCCAAATAAAATAGTGATTGTCCGCACTTAAACTCAAACTTACTAAATAACTATATGTATTTGTAATAGGAAATCACAATTTTTTTCTCGATGGAACCATTGAAAAGAACGTAAAATAACTTGTGATAATCAGAAATATTATAATTAATTAATTACACACCCAACACCTCCCAATGAAATTAATGAAAACATGTAATCCTCCCGGGATTCAAACCTGGGGCACCACATACAGATATTAAACACTCTAACCATTGCAACACCAAGACATGACTATGATTTTATAGCCATTTATCGAATAGTGGATATCAATATAATCTATCATCAATATTGGGTTTCATATAAACATTCTAAAATTATCATTTTTCGCTTAGAAAATACAACCGTGGGACCAAAGAAATTAATTCTCGGTTGGTTTTAGACCATAACTATAATGGAGTTATAATTGATGTAGTATATGTTTAATGCCGCCACCATCCTCTGTATTTTGAGGGAATCTATGTATTAAATGAATATAGTATATATCAGTCCTTAAAGATTATAACAGAAAGGAAACTGAAACTAAAATAAACTTGACTTCGAATTTATTAAATAAAATCTTAGAACTTTATAAATTGTGCTATAATATAAATCAATTCAAGTAATAGTATTAATAGTATGCTTCGGCCAGCAATGGGGTCGTGTAATTGATACAATGGATGATGCCCCTTATCTGACTGCCACACACCATTAACCACGTCTTTTATATGTTCTGGTTACACCTCGATAGTGACGTAAATCCACTCATCAAGTACCTTACAGAAATCTTATCCAATACTTGATATGGTTATATAAAAGGGGTGTGGTTTAAATTCACCAGACACGCCCTACTCACATCGTCTCCAGGCATAGATCTCGTGATCAGGAAGAAATTTTATGATGATAATAGCAATTCCCAATAACCCCTGTCTGAAGAGGTCAGATGATACTGCACAATTCGAGTTTGAAATAACCTCTGGTTTTCCTCTTCATACAATAGAGAAAATACAATAGAAGAATACAATGACGATTATATATATGTTAACTGTCATATAATATGAATAGACGTATAGTGGATATAATATATATACAGTATATATATATATATATATATGTTTCCAAGCTCTCAGTGGGGTTCGAACCGTCGACCGTCTGACGATAGCCGACGCTTTAATCAACTACACCACGGCAGTCTAAAAGACACTCAACCTTCTATCCCATTTATGTTAGGGAGAAGGGAAACCCACTAGGCGAATATATTTCAATTCAAACCTAGTTGTAGGATCCATATTCCAGAATACCATACAAGGATTTCTGAGTGTCCCGACGCAACTCGGGCAGCAATTGATTTCATTTAATTCTAACCCACAAAGCATGAAAGTTACAAATATTGAGTATATATCACAAGTACACGTGAGCCACTAAATGTTTCCAAGCTCTCAGTGGGGTTCGAACCGTCGACCGTCAGACGATAGCCGACGCTTTAATCAACTACACCACGGCAGTCTAAAAGACACTCAACCTTCTATCCCATTTATGTTAGGGAGAAGGGAAACCCACTAGGCGAATATATTTCAATTCAAACCTAGTTGTAGGATCCATATTCCAGAATACCATACAAGGATTTCTGAGTGTCCCGACGCAACTCGGGCAGCAATTGATTTCATTTAATTCTAACCCACAAAGCATGAGAGTTACAAATATTGAGTATATATCACAAGTACACGTGAGCCACTAAATGTTTCCAAGCTCTCAGTGGGGTTCGAACCGTCGACCGTCAGACGATAGCCGACGCTTTAATCAACTACACCACGGCAGTCTAAAAGACACTCAACCTTCTATCCCATTTATGTTAGGGAGAAGGGAAACCCACTAGGCGAATATATTTCAATTCAAACCTAGTTGTAGGATCCATATTCCAGAATACCATACAAGGATTTCTGAGTGTCCCGACGCAACTCGGGCAGCAATTGATTTCATTTAATTCTAACCCACAAAGCATGAGAGTTACAAATATTGAGTATATATCACAAGTACACGTGAGCCACTAAATGTTTCCAAGCTCTCAGTGGGGTTCGAACCGTCGACCGTCAGACGATAGCCGACGCTTTAATCAACTACACCACGGCAGTCTAAAAGACACTCAACCTTCTATCCCATTTATGTTAGGGAGAAGGGAAACCCACTAGGCGAATATATTTCAATTCAAACCTAGTTGTAGGATCCATATTCCAGAATACCATACAAGGATTTCTGAGTGTCCCGACGCAACTCGGGCAGCAATTGATTTCATTTAATTCTAACCCACAAAGCATGAGAGTTACAAATATTGAGTATATATCACAAGTACACGTGAGCCACTAAATGTTTCCAAGCTCTCAGTGGGGTTCGAACCGTCGACCGTCAGACGATAGCCGACGCTTTAATCAACTACACCACGGCAGTCTAAAAGACACTCAACCTTCTATCCCATTTATGTTAGGGAGAAGGGAAACCCACTAGGCGAATATATTTCAATTCAAACCTAGTTGTAGGATCCATATTCCAGAATACCATACAAGGATTTCTGAGTGTCCCGACGCAACTCGGGCAGCAATTGATTTCATTTAATTCTAACCCACAAAGCATGAGAGTTACAAATATTGAGTATATATCACAAGTACACGTGAGCCACTAAATGTTTCCAAGCTCTCAGTGGGGTTCGAACCGTCGACCGTCAGACGATAGCCGACGCTGCGTCGGGACACTCAGAAATCCTTGTATGGTATTCTGGAATATGGATCCTACAACTAGGTTTGAATTGAAATATATTCGCCTAGTGGGTTTCCCTTCTCCCTAACATAAATGGGATAGAAGGTTGAGTGTCTTTTAGACTGCCGTGGTGTAGTTGATTAAAGCGTCGGCTATCGTCTGACGGTCGACGGTTCGAACCCCACTGAGAGCTTGGAAACATTTAGTGGCTCACGTGTACTTGTGATATATACTCAATATATATATATATATATATATATATATATATATATATATATTGAGTAATTCATGCAAATACCTGTATGTAAGTATGAAATAAATTGGTTGAGAAAGCAATGGGACTACTGTATATATACTGTATAATGTGTATATAACATAACAATTACTGTTTATACACTATATTCTACATACATATAACGAGGCTAGGGTATTCTATAATATTCAGGTTAGAAAAATGATCAAAACCTCGAATTATCATAGTGATAATGTATGCCAAAAAGAAAAACGATTTCCTCCATGTGTATTTAAACAGATAATTTCGAGGTAAATTTCAGTGACAACATAGGTTGTTTACTTGTTCTTTCCATTGGTATCATCAAAATTCAAGCCCCATAAATATTTGATTCTATAAGCATATTTTAATTCCCGTCATGTAAAGAATAATTACGGTAATGCTCGGTTCACCGTATGCGTGCGTTGAACTTACCTGGTAAACTATGCGGCTATGAAATATAGTTCCAGACTAACGGCAATGAATAAGGAAGCATATAAAACGAGTATTAAGTGTGACGCATGCCGAGTATGAGCATGCTGTACAGAACGCTCAGTCAGGCCCCACTCTCGCTAGGATCGTCAGGGCAGGAACTTTGGCTGTAGTCTGTGTAGAGTTTCCTAACTCAGTTTATGTGAACCGTTGTACTATAAGTATTATAATTATGTATTTTGTGTTCTTCTAAGTCAACGAGTTCTATTTTATATCATTGTATATATGTATTGTGTGTGGGACTTATATATGATGATGAGAGAGAGAGTTATGTGGCGCCGGCCGGTGAGCGCGCCACGAGGTGTGTAGGCCTCACTCCCTCCTCCCTCCTCCCTCATCAAGCGCGTGGGAAATCCTTTGTCGATCCCAGATTGAGAGAGAATATGACGTCATGATTGCCAGTGGGCGGTCCTTAAGTAGTTTGAGATATGCCGCTAGAGGGCCGAGTATAAAAAGAGAGGTTCGTGCCACCAGCCCTCAGAACTCATCAGGCAGAGCGACTTCTCATATCCCTTGCAACTATCCATATTCTTCCGACTGATGTGAACTTTCTCTACTCTCTGAACAGCCTATCTTCTTCTCTTCTCGTCCCTGTTTAACCTCCATGATCCCTTTGGTGCAGAGCTAGTCAGCCAAAGTATTATCGCTTGAGTTCTCACGAGATATATGCCTGTTAGAAAGCCTATTTTGGAAGGGTTAACTAGAATAGGATTGATTGATGTTTGTTGCACTCGTATATGCATTTCCCTGTGTACGATTATTCATGTTCCTGTTTTCTGCTGGTTTAGGTAATGCTAGACTGGGATAGGGTTCCTCGAGTTGTGATTTCCTATGAGTGCTAGGTTGTGGTTGAACCAGTACAATTGCAACGGAGACGTGGAACGCCTAGGTGGTCTTTCTGACTGTGTACCGTGAGAGTTTAGCACTGTGTTGCGAGTGAGGGCGTTTGCCTCTGCCACCCAACACTGTGCTATCTCATTTGCTTGACTTTGAGAGGATCGCCAGGAGAGAACCAGATACTAGTGATCTGGATCTCTCAAGAGAGCATCCCGTCAATTACCGTAATTTGGCCGCACAGTCTTAAGGACCTCGCTAGGCTACGAGCCGCTTGCTCAGCCATTGTCTCTTAACCTTAGATATCCCAGCTAGACTTTGCTCGACCAGCAGATACAGTATAGTATTGAAGCTTCTCCTTATGTATATTATTGTTTATGCACTATTGATTTCATGTGTGGCACGCTTAGCTACTTTAGAGATTAGTGGCCCACGAGCACAATCTTAGTAGGCTATTGCCAGTGCATTGTCGGAGTACTTCTTCTTAATGTTTGCCATTTCCTATTGCCTATCCTTATAATTCTTCTTATGTCAATTTAAAGCCTTTAATGTTAGTTAATTGCCAGTGTGTTGCTTATTGAAGTGCTGTTCAAAATCCGATACTTACTTCTTAAGAGTATCCGAGAAGCATCTAACTTTATCAGAAGATTCCTTGCTCGATGCTCGAGGACTATTGTTTAACGTAATGTAATAGTGCCGATCCGAAGTAGAGGGTGGAGGACTTCTTAAGTTCTTAGTCAAGGGTGGATTACTTCGGCTTCGGCCAACACTATTCTTTAGTGTTGTAGTACTTTCTTCTTTGTTTGATTGTTTACCAGACTAGATAACTCCCGTCGTGATTATTAGTCTGTTGTGTGAAACGCTAGTACCGAGTTCTTGTATACCCCGTTATAGCAGATAGAACTCTGGAGGGTAGTGGCGTTTTTTGTTCGGCTGGCAGTACTCTTGGGTTGGGATCGTGTGTTTCCATTGTGGCAGCGAGCCATATTCGAGTCCTGTGTAAGAGCCCTAGTGTACCTGAGTGCCCGGTCGTAACAAATGGCGACCTTGCTTAGGATTTTGTGAACAGTATAATTTTTTTTTGCAGAGTTGTACAACATTTGTTTGTTGGTACTTTAGCGTACATATTGAAGAATATTTTTTTTTGTAAGGCAATTAGGAGAGCATTTAAGAGACTCCAGTTAATTTAGTAATTAGTGCTTGCATAAGGGAGTTTAACACTTTTGTCTCGAGAATTTTTTGGTGAACTTCAGTATGTCGGGCCCTAGTACTGACGAGGAGCGAGAGATGCTAAGTGAGGAGGTGCCGTTAGTAACTAGTGAGGAGGATGCTAGACTTTTTGTGAGTAAGCAGTACCACGTGACGGAGGGGAGGCTGACTGGGGTGGATCTTTATGGCTTGCACCTGATAGCCCAGGTTTTGGGCAGATCCAATGTAGCAGCGATGTCCAAGGGGGAGCTGATTTCCTGGGTGTTGCGTGGGCGACATGGGGTTTCGGAGGAGAGGGCGTTTGGGGGGGTTCCTCCCCAGATCCCCTCTCACTCGACTCCCGCAGTGCCGTCCACTCAGTTGCCGGAGGTTAGCACTCTCCCACAGAGGGATGAGCATTGGAAGATTGGAGTGCCCTCGGGCGGTGCGTATGGTGGTTCCCCAGTTGTTGCCCCCCCTCCTTCAGTAGTGGCAGCTCCCTCTTCCGGCCTGTCTCCTGAGATGATATTTAAACTCGAGCTTGCTAAAATCGAGGCTGAGTCTAGGAGGCAGGAGAATGAGACTAGGAAGCAGGAGAATGAGACTAGGAGGCACGAGGATGAGACTAGGAGGCACGAGGATGAGACTAGGAGGCACGAGGCTGAGCTTAGATACGACTCCGAGAAATATTGTGCTCAGATAGACTTAGATAAGACTCGTGCAGAGTCGACAGGGATTCGGATGGGCCGGGAGGGCCAAGTAAGAGAACAGTCCTTGTATCACTTAGTCAAATTGGTGCCGGCATTTAGTGAAACTGAAGTCACAGAATTTTTTAATCGTTTTGAGAAGAAGTGTAGGGAGCATAATTGGCCTGAAGAGAAGTGGGCAGCTCTAGTCTCCTCCAGACTTACGGGTAAGGGTCTGAAGGCTTATGATGCACTGCCGTTAGAGTCTTGCATTGACTACCCAGAATTGAAGAGAGCTGTCCTACGGGCATACGAGTTGCAACCAGAAACATATCGATTGAAGTTTCGGGGTGTTACAAAGACTAGGGAGGCGACCTTTCTTGAGCATGCCCGGGACTTAAAAGATGCACTTACAAACTGGACACGTTCTGAGAAAGCTGAGACGGCCGAACAGTTGACGGAGCTGTTTCTGCTCGAGCAGTTTTACAAGTGCACAGGTGCAGAAATGACTTTAACTATTAAAGAAAAGAACCCAAAAACTCTACAGGAGGCAGCTGAGATGGCTGACCTCCGGCTATCATTAATTCGTGGGTGCGGGTCTGCCCAGCGTAGTGAGGCAGGTAACAAGGGGCGTGACGCCCCACCCCCCCGAGTTAGTAATATATCTTATGCAAACAAGTACAAGAGTTATGATACCAAGACTGACCACAAGACTAGCACCGTCCCATTTAAGAAGGGGCCGGGCCCTTCCCAGTACCAAGGGAAGCCCAAAGGGGAGTTAGAGTGTTATCAATGTCATAAAAAGGGGCACTTTGCAAGAGTCTGTCCTAGCAAACCACCTACAGCAGCTGTGTCTTTGGCCTGCAACATTGGTGTGTCTCCGAAGTCTTCTGAGTTTGCCCGGGGCAGTTCGTCAGAGGCTGAGGCACAGCCAATGCAGAAGCACCTGGGAGGCTCGAACCCTGCTCAGGATGTTTTTTGCGACCATAGAGGACGGGGTTGCGTGATGTGGGCGGGGCGCAAGCATGGAGTAGAGGTCTTGCGTGATACAGGTGCTTCCCAGACTCTGATGAAAAACTTGACTGGCTACCCTATAAATGCGGCTCGGGTGGTAGTGGTGCAGGGTATTAATGCAACTCGGTCATACCCGCTGGTGCGGTTGGAGTTGGAGGTGGATGGTGTGGCACGGGAATTGGATGTTGGGATTGTGGAGAAACTGCCAGTGGAGGGCGTCGACCTTCTTCTCGGCAACGACTTTGCAATGCCCGCTTCTGAGGTTCTACCCTTAGTCGTTGCCGAGAGGCCGGCCGACGTGAGTAGGGAAGAGCGAGAGTGGGTCGAGCGGTGCCAGGCACAACCCATGGCGTGTGCTGTCACCCGAGCTCGGACAGCTAAAGTGTCACAGCCTAGTCCTCCGTCTTCAGACCAGCAGAGGAACTATCAACAGGAGGAGGCTAAAGCTGGAGTTGGTTTTAAGAGTTTTGACTCGGCGGCTCTCCTGGGTGATTCAGTATTAGCACCATTACTTAGTTCCGGAGTAGCCCCTGGGCCTGTCATCGAGAGTGACGAGGCTGGGCATGACGAGTCTCCACGACAGCAACGTTATGAACATCGAGAGAGACAGAGGGAGCAGCTCAGTATCGGGGAGGGTCATGCATTGCTCCGGGAGCAGTTAGATCGCTTGGCACCCTCAGATATACGTCGGTTGCAGCTGGAGGACCCTGAGCTCCAAACGTGTGCTAATGGAGCTGTGGAGCTCGACGAGGACGGTGATGCACAGCCGGGAGATTTTTTTTATTTAGATGGCATCCTGTATCGGCGTTTTCAAGACCCTAACCGTGGCTGGAAGATGGGGTCCGGGGTAGTGGACCAGTTGATGGTGCCGCGGGAGTGCAGGGATAGCCTACTGAGTTTGGCGCATGACACACCGCTGGCAAGACATTTGGGGGTAAGAAAAACGGTGGCGGCTTTGGGGAAGTTGTTTTGGTGGCCGGGGATGAAGTCTCATGTGCAGTCCTGGATAAACTCATGTGATATTTGTCAACGGGTCGGGAAACCAAACCAAGTTATTCCTAAAGCTCCGTTGCACCCTATTCCTGTAATTGGGCCACCTTTTAGTAAGATTGTTGTTGACATGGTTGGTCCCCTCCCTCCCACAAAGGCTGGTAATAAATTTTTGTTAACCATCATGGATGTTGCCACTAGATACCCCGATGCATACCCCATGAAAAACGGCATGGCTAAGACGGTAGTCAGTAACTTGTTGTGGTACTTTTCAAGGTACGGGTACCCGGAGGAGATTCAGTCTGATCAGGGGTCCAATTTCACCTCCAATCTCTTTAAGCAAACAATGCAACAGCATGGAATACGGGCGGTGGTATCGTCAGCGTATCACCCTGAGAGCCAAGGGGTGCTTGAGCGGTGGCATGCCACCCTTAAAAGCATGCTCAGGTGTTATTGTGCTGATAACGGAAGAGATTGGGATCTTGGATTGCCGTATGTACTGTTTGCTGCTCGGGAAGTGCCTGGTGAGAGCCTGGGATTTAGTCCAAACGAGCTGATTTTTGGACACCGAGTCAGGGGCCCCCTTAATATGCTGCGGGAAATTTGGGAAGGAACTGTGCCGCCTTGTTCCTTGTTGAAGTATGTGTTTGAAAGCCGTGAGCGCATGCTTAAGAGTCTGGAGATGGCAGGTCGGAATTTAACAGGGTCACAAGCTTTAATGAAGGACAGGTATGATCGCAAAGTGAAGCTCCGGGAGTTCATTGTGGGACAGGAGGTGTTGATTTTGTTGCCTTTGGTTGGTAACCCCTTGTCGGCGAAGTATACTGGACCCTATAAAATTGTGGAGAAAATTTCGGACCTAGATTACCTTGTTGCTACTCCAGACAGGAGGAAGAAGAATCAGTTATGTCACGTGAACCTGATAAAAGAGTATGTGAGGCGCCCCTCTGAGCCTCTCATTGTCCCTGTGTTGGCTTGTTGCGGCCGTGGTGGAGAAGGAGAGGGGGACAGTCAAGCTTCAGAGGAGGATAGCTGGGATCACCATGTTTCAGCGGATCAGTGGGCGGGGAACTCGAGCCTAAGGGCTGACGAGGCTATAGCCCATTTGCCTGAGCCGCAATTTGAAGCTATCCGTCAGTTGCTCGGTTTATACCCCACTGTATTCGCTGAACATCCAGGCCTCACTACTCAGGCTATGCATGATGTTGACGTGGGGCACCATCTACCCTTTAAGTCAATCCCATACCGTGTGCCCCCCATAAAACTACCCGCTCTGAGGGATGAGTTGGAGTATATGCTCGGTAGGGGGTTGATAGAGAAAGGTACCGTTAAATGGACTTCCCCCGTAACACTGCAGCCTAAACCAGATGGCAAGGTACGCTTCTGTATTGATTTCCGTAGGCTAAACGGTTTGACTCCAACTAACCCATATCCTCTTCCTCGGGTTGATGATAGTGTTGATAAAATTGGTAATGCTCGGTTTTTGTCTAAAGTTGATTTAGTAAAAGGTTACTGGCAAGTACCTTTGTCCGAGCGCGCTAAAGAGGTATGTGGTTTTGTGGTGGACGGGAGTACTTACCGGTGTAATGTTATGCCCTACGGACTTAAGAATGCACCAGCAACGTTTCAGAACCTGATGAATGAAATTGTCCAGGACATTCCAAATTGCACCGTATACTTGGACGATGTAATCATTTATGATGACGACTTTGAGAGCCATTGTGAGCACCTGGAGACCTTGTTCCGGAAACTTAGTGAAGCAAGTCTGGTAGTAAATTTGGCAAAGTGTGACTTCGTAAAAGCCACTGTGCAGTACCTTGGGTTTGTAGTGGGAAGGGGACAGGTGTGCCCTCCTCAGAACAAGGTACAGGCTATCAATAAATTTCCGCACCCAACCACCAAGAAGCAGATCATGAGATTCTTGGGTATGATAGGCTACTACAGACGCTTTATAAAAGGTTACTCCACGGTGTTGGCACCTCTCACAGATTTGTTATCTAAAGACAAAAAGTTTTTGTGGGCGCCTGAGTGTGAAAAGGCTTTTAATTTAGTGAAGCATTTGCTGTGTACTCACCCGATACTCAGGGCCCCAGACTTTAACAGGCCTTTTCAGCTGGCAACAGATGCTAGTGGTGTAGGGGCTGGTGCCGTCTTGCTACAGACAGACAATGAAGGTGTGGAACACCCAGTAAGTTTCTTTTCTAAGAAGTTCAATGCTGCACAAAAGAACTATTCTACAATAGAAAAGGAATTACTGGCGATTGTGCTGTCGCTCAGGCACTTCGAGGTGTATGTTCCAGCCTATGGCCCAGTCGTGGTTATCTACACTGATCATCACCCTTTGAGATTCCTAAATCAATTTCACAATCGCAATATGAGACTGACCCGGTGGTCATTGATGTTGCAGGAGTATAACCTGGACATCCGGCATATTGCGGGATGTGACAATGTGATTGCGGATTGTTTATCGAGGGTAGATGATCAGTCGTAGGCTATCACAGGTGTATGATCCCGAAGAGATTGACACACGGGTAGCCTCCTGCTTTGGTTTGAGTAGTATTTTGCGCTTGGTGCTTGTTGGCTCGCGGTTGTAGCCCAGCGTATTGGGTCGTAAAGCAGGAGTTGAGCGTTTGGTATAGAAGAAAAAAATAGGCTGCCCTTATAGTGCAGCCGGAAAAAACATATTAAAATATAAAAATCATAAAAAAACTCTTTCTTTTGATATAGATAATTGTATAAGTTTGTCATAGCCTATAGAGTTTGAGTAGTCCACGAACTATCAAACGGCTGAGCTGCTGTAAGCTCGCTCTGGGAGCATGATATTATGTCTTTTGCTATTGTTGGGAGGAGTTATGAAATGTGAATTTTTTTTTTGTGATAAACTCAGCGTTGTTTTAGTGCCTTGCGGTCGCTGGGTGTGAGGGGTTTGATGAGGTTCTGCGTGTCAGATTTTAGCTCAGGGTTGAGCAAGTAAAATCTTGGGGGAGGTGTGACGCATGCCGAGTATGAGCATGCTGTACAGAACGCTCAGTCAGGCCCCACTCTCGCTAGGATCGTCAGGGCAGGAACTTTGGCTGTAGTCTGTGTAGAGTTTCCTAACTCAGTTTATGTGAACCGTTGTACTATAAGTATTATAATTATGTATTTTGTTTTCTTCTAAGTCAACGAGTTCTATTTTATATCATTGTATATATGTATTGTGTGTGGGACTTATATATGATGATGAGAGAGAGAGTTATGTGGCGCCGGCCGGTGAGCGCGCCACGAGGTGTGTAGGCCTCACTCCCTCCTCCCTCCTCCCTCCTCCCTCATCAAGCGCGTGGGAAATCCTTTGTCGATCCCAGATTGAGAGAGAATATGACGTCATGATTGCCAGTGGGCGGTCCTTAAGTAGTTTGAGATATGCCGCTAGAGGGCCGAGTATAAAAAGAGAGGTTCGTGCCACCAGCCCTCAGAACTCATCAGGCAGAGCGACTTCTCATATCCCTTGCAACTATCCATATTCTTCCGACTGATGTGAACTTTCTCTACTCTCTGAACAGCCTATCTTCTTCTCTTCTCGTCCCTGTTTAACCTCCATGATCCCTTTGGTGCAGAGCTAGTCAGCCAAAGTATTATCGCTTGAGTTCTCACGAGATATATGCCTGTTAGAAAGCCTATTTTGGAAGGGTTAACTAGAATAGGATTGATTGATGTTTGTTGCACTCGTATATGCATTTCCCTGTGTACGATTATTCATGTTCCTGTTTTCTGCTGGTTTAGGTAATGCTAGACTGGGATAGGGTTCCTCGAGTTGTGATTTCCTATGAGTGCTAGGTTGTGGTTGAACCAGTACAATTGCAACGGAGACGTGGAACGCCTAGGTGGTCTTTCTGACTGTGTACCGTGAGAGTTTAGCACTGTGTTGCGAGTGAGGGCGTTTGCCTCTGCCACCCAACACTGTGCTATCTCATTTGCTTGACTTTGAGAGGATCGCCAGGAGAGAACCAGATACTAGTGATCTGGATCTCTCAAGAGAGCATCCCGTCAATTACCGTAATTTGGCCGCACAGTCTTAAGGACCTCGCTAGGCTACGAGCCGCTTGCTCAGCCATTGTCTCTTAACCTTAGATATCCCAGCTAGACTTTGCTCGACCAGCAGATACAGTATAGTATTGAAGCTTCTCCTTATGTATATTATTGTTTATGCACTATTGATTTCATGTGTGGCACGCTTAGCTACTTTAGAGATTAGTGGCCCACGAGCACAATCTTAGTAGGCTATTGCCAGTGCATTGTCGGAGTACTTCTTCTTAATGTTTGCCATTTCCTATTGCCTATCCTTATAATTCTTCTTATGTCAATTTAAAGCCTTTAATGTTAGTTAATTGCCAGTGTGTTGCTTATTGAAGTGCTGTTCAAAATCCGATACTTACTTCTTAAGAGTATCCGAGAAGCATCTAACTTTATCAGAAGATTCCTTGCTCGATGCTCGAGGACTATTGTTTAACGTAACGTAATAGTGCCGATCCGAAGTAGAGGGTGGAGGACTTCTTAAGTTCTTAGTCAAGGGTGGATTACTTCGGCTTCGGCCAACACTATTCTTTAGTGTTGTAGTACTTTCTTCTTTGTTTGATTGTTTACCAGACTAGATAACTCCCGTCGTGATTATTAGTCTGTTGTGTGAAACGCTAGTACCGAGTTCTTGTTTACCCCGTTATAGCAGATAGAACTCTGGAGGGTAGTGGCGTTTTTTGTTCGGCTGGCAGTACTCTTGGGTTGGGATCGTGTGTTTCCGTTGTGGCAGCGAGCCATATTCGAGTCCTGTGTAAGAGCCCTAGTGTACCTGAGTGCCCGGTCGTAACATAAGTCTTTACCACTAAGACTTGATTAGTTATGAACATCTTGTATCCATATAAACCAGTGACAGTTTGAATAGGCTTAAACATATGATAGCTTACCGTAGGTAGTACTGAGGACTATATAATTTTAACCACATACAGTATATGGTGATGATATCTTCGCACTTTTATGTAATTTTCAATGATATATAAATAAATGTCAATCACATGTAGACACAAATTGTACGTTGAAGCAGCGATTCCAAAAAATGTAATGGTCTGAGCAAAGCGACCTTCCCGATCTGAGGCAAACAAATTACAGAGGAAAGATTTTGTTTCAAGCTTTGACGGTCATACCGTCTTTTGGCTTACAGTGTTGCAAGTAATATCACATATTTCACTGTTTCTTCAGCTTCTCACAGCCGGAGTAAGGAGCTACCTTGGGTGATTTATGCCAATTAAATTAGTATTTGAAGTTTTGGAAGGTTCGAATCGCGCCTTGGTGACGCTAGTGTGTCTTCTGGTGAGCAAAAATGTTATTGTGTTATATGTGATATTTTTAGCTCTCAGGGTTCGGATATCACCTTAGATTACCACAATATCAAACTGCTTACAGTTTTAGAGTTTCAATAATATTGGCTATATATAATATATATATAGAATAATGAAGACATATCAACTTTATCAACACACATGAATCAACTACCAATCAGCATCTTTTGTGTATGGTATTCTATTCTCCAATGAAAAATAGAAATGGGTTTACTAAAATATTTATCTCAAAGGCCACGGATATAGGATAGTGTAGAATACTCTTTTAGGATACAGGGCCACAAGGTATACAGTTTTTGTTTATGATTACAATTGTAAGAGAATACAAAATATCAAACATAATCAAACACGGGAGAGGCGATAGCACAGTGGATAGCGTCGTGGGCTGCAGACCAAAAGAACTTCAGCTAGAGTCCATGCCAGACGTCCGGGTATTTCCGGGGTGATCTGATTGTTCCTTCTGTTCTACAAGTATCCTGGCTATACCGACCCATCAAGAAAACACCCCCTATATCGTCAAACATTCATAGCATAGAAGATGCTCGACCATATTCGAAGATGCTGAGAGCTGCTCTCTCCAAATCAATGAAATGTATAAATAAGTTGTTGTATATAAATATGGAAGCAACCAACACCTTCAAGCTCCATGGAGAGCGTCTAGTGCGACCCAACATCTCGAAGTTTTAATCGATAATCTCGGGTCTCGTAAGAAGAGATACAGGCTACTGGACAGCCTACAGTCCCGAGGTTGAAACATAAACAACATACAATATATACCAAAATAGATAAATATAATTACTTACACTGAACATCCAATTATGCTTGAATTTTGTAAGTGAATAAAATATATATATAAGTAACTCTGGCGAAACCCGAAAGAGGCAAAACACGTGAATAGAAGTGTCTATTAGGGGTGTTGTTAGTGTCTTGATGTTAAATAAGGATTGCTATGGGTTATATTTATAGACAGAGAGGTTTGTAATACATCTATCTATCTATCTATTGCCTGACGCCGTGATCCCGAAGGGGTGGCCACGAACGAACCGCCCCCATGCACCTCTGTCCCAGTCAGTCGACGCCCCTCCCCCCAACCAGCACCGCCTTCATTCATGTAGTTCCTCACTCCATCCTTCCACCTCATATTCGGTCTACCTCTCCCCCTCTGTCCCTCCACCTCGCTCTCGTACACTCCTCTTAGTCATTCTCTCGCTTTCCATACGTTCCATATGGCCGAACCATCTCAAGTTGTTCCTTTTCACACTTTCCAGCACATCTACCTCCACACCACACCTCCTTCTTACTTCCTCATTAGTCTGTCTATCCCTCCATGTAATTCCGCACGCACTCTTAAGTAATTAATTTCCACTGCTCTCACTCTTGGTCTGAGTCTCTCAACCAAATACATACAACACATAAATATTCTTAAGATTCGATAGTAAGAGATTGGGTGAGTATTATTGAATTTAGAATATCAGAAATAGACAACAAACAAATAGCTGCAATGTACTCTGCTTCTCTATCTCAGAGACATAGTTTTTCTTAGGTCTCGGGCAGGGCCCGGCTCTGCTTGCTTCTCCTCCCGTCTCTCTGCTTTCTTGGGTCCTCTTGGGTTTTTGTTTGGGCGCCTCGCCTAGTTCTCAGACTTTATCTGCTGGGCTGGTGGTGGTCTCGGAAAAGGAGCCACTTTGCCAGGCGTACGAATACGCACTGCCTCCTCAACTAGCGAGTGTGCAGTGTTCTAAGGTAAGCAACACTGCTCCAATATCTTGAGGTAGCGATATTAGTCGAGACATCTGAGGTAGCGAATCTCAAGAGCCCTGAGGTAGTGACTCATAGTGGTCTTCCTGAGTTAGCAAAGAACCAAGATTATCCTGAGGTAGCAACAACCCTACATCCTGAGATAGCAATGGAGCTGGTAAGCTACCAAAGAGGCCCTGCATCCTCGCCTCTACCCTTTTCTGGTTCCTCCTGCTGGAGTCAGGTTTCAGGGAAGAGGGGACACAGGTACCCTAATAGTGGGGTTGGACTTGTGCCCTTCTGGTGAAGGAACGATCAATTCTGGAACTTCAGAAGCAGAGGATCGGCAGCCGAGTAACATGCCCACTGGTACACAGAGTGTATTTATCAATGAGGATTTAACTAGGAGTAATGCAACCCTACTGTGGAAATCTCGACAAGCTAAAAGGGGTAAGAAAATTATTGACTGCTGGTCCTCGGATGGTAAAGTCTTGGTCAAGGGATTGAACAATGGAATCAGGTTAATAAAATATCTGGCGGATCTGAACGCAATAATTAATTGAGAGAGAGAGAGAGAGGTATAGGGTCTATTGTAATTCCTACATGTGGATCTACTACTGTATGATGATGTTGGTTATTGCATAAAAAAAGGTTGACAGAGGTCTATTAAGGAGGGGGGGGGGATATTATTGATGTATAAGGGAGGGAGGGGGAGAGAGAGATATAATTAATGTGTACGTGTTTTTTAATTAAGAGTTGACAGAAATAACCAATTATCGTTAATGGTTTTTAGATGAATATTATGTTAGTGTTAAATTAATGGATGATTTATTATTATATATTGAACTTTAATATATTGTTGTGAATTGGAACACGAATTGAGCTGGTTGTTTATATGTTAAGTGAGGAGTTTCAATAACTGTCTCGAGATAATAACTCATTTCAGAGATTGCAAAACATTATTGTTGTATTATTGTATTACTACTATGGGTGTTGTATTTCTACTTAAATATGTGTTTGATGGAGAGAGAGATAGAGAGAGAGGGCGAGGGATGCGGGAGAGAGGGGGAGGGGGGGGGGGGTGAAGGAAAGAGAGAGGGGGGGGAGTAGAGGGAGAGAGAAACGTACACGGTATCTGTTTGTTTGGTTTAATTCACATTTCGATGTTTGGTTTGGTGCACATTTTCCTCAGGTGATTGCACTAATTAGGTATCGTTAGATGATTTATAAGATGAACAATTAAGTGTTTAATTAATTGGTGATTTATTATATATTGAACTTCAATACTATTGTTGCGAATTGTAACACGAATTGAGCTGGTTGTGTATAATTATGTTAAGTGAGGAGTTTCAATAACTGTTTCGAGATAATTACTCATTTTATAGATTGTAAACATTATTGTTGTATTTATTATATTTCTGTATGGGTGTTCTATTTCTACTTAAATATGTTTTTGATGGAGAGAGAGAGAGAGAAGAGAGAGAGAGAGAGAGAGAGAGAGAGAGGGGGGGGGGGGGGAGAGGGAGAGAGAAAAATAGGGAGGGTGAAAGAAGCGATCGGTTTGATATTTGGTTTAATGAACATTTGATGTTTGGTTTAATGAACATTTTGATGTTTGGTTTAATGCACATTTTCCTCGGGTGATTGCACTTATGATCTGGATAGTTCATTTACTTATGAGTATACTTTTTCTTTTCATTTATTTATTTAATCTTAACCTATGTTCTTACTTCCTACTAATCCTTTATGATTGCAACAGTTGTGCTGTCATAGATATTGTCGTTTCGTATAGGGTTTCATTTCATAATATTTATTATGTTAGTAATATCCGGGTTGTAAATCTATTTTTGATAAGAAACAATTATGATGTTATGTAATATGTGTGATGGTGTAATACATAATAATAGATAGTTATTTCACTGTACATTATGCCGAACAACAAGTCATATTGGCTGTTCTCATGGAGACTTGTAGTCTAAGCAGTTTTCCCATTTAATTGGCTAACTAATGACAATGATTACAAACAGTGCTTGGAAGTATACTGTAAATACCACTAATAATAATATATTAGAACTTGACAATATTGTGTTTAACCCTTTTGAGTTGAACACAATTAATGATAGGGAACCCTTGCATGGCGTGGATCCAGACAATAATTACTTCAACAATATACAAAATATGAATTTGATTAGTAAATATTATACTGAGGACAACTTCAACAAAAGAATCAAGAAGCTTAATTTTTCAAATCCACTTTCTCTATTTCATTTAAATATACGAAGTATTCCCAACAATTTCTTTAGTTTTACGTCGTATCTTCGATGTCTAGATGTTGATTTTACTATTATAGGACTAACAGAGACTTGGATCAATGAAACAAACGCCAATATATATATAATATCAATAATTATACACACATAGAAAATTACAGGAAAAACAAGAGAGGAGGTGGCTTGTCCCTTTATATCAAAGAAAATATACCCTTTTCAAGGAGAGAAGACATACCTGTTTTGAATGATTATATTGAAACATAATTTATAGAAATGCATAATTCAAAATACAATGCAGGTTCAACTATAATTGGAGTTATTTACCGGCCACCTAATTCTAGTGTAGATAGTTTCTTAGACCATCTTATTGATATATTACTTAAATTGCACCAAGAGCATAAACACATATATTTAATGGGAGACTTTAATATTAACTTGTTGAGTGATAAGAAAGCCACATCAATATCAGATTTCTTGGATGTGATGTTCTCCTCTTCCTTATTACCAATGATAAATAAACCCACAAGAATAACCGAAACATCTGCTACACTTATTGATAACATATTACGTAACAATATTCATGATGCTGGTCTCTTCAATGGTGTTTTCTACACAGATATTTCAGATCACTTTCCAATTTTCAGTATTCAAATTGATTCAAATATTATAACAGAAGAAAATACGTAACAAAGAGAGTAATTAAAAATGTGTAGCAAATTTCCAAGATAAGTTAAGCACCATTGACTGGGCCAGTACTGTGGATTCCAAGACTGTCAGGAGGCTTATTCGTATTTCCAAGAACAAATATCAGAATGTTATAATGTTATAATGATGCTTTTCCTATTGCTAAGATAAAACTTGGATATAAAAACAGAAAGTCATGGCTTACTTCGGGTTTAAAACAGTCAATCAAAGTGAAACATAAATTGTATGTATTATCAATAAAACATCCTGCATCCAATAACAAAGAAAGATACATTAAATATAAGAGAATACTCCAGAAAATGATGCACCAAGCAGAACGGAAACATGATAGTGATTTATTCCAAGAATTATGTTGGCAATATAAAGAAGTCATGGGACTTAATTAGTGAGGCTATAAATAGAAAGAAGAAAACACAATGAACATGGAAACAATGGAAATAAACGGTAACATTGAAGATGACCCAAAGATTATAGCTAATGGTTTTAATGATTATTTTGTAAATATTGGCTTGAAAATCAAAGAGTCGTTGCCACCTTCAAACAAGGATTATTCTATGTATATGCCGCAAGCAAATATACATTCCATATTTCTACAACCAACTGACTCAACGAGGTTACTAACATAATTAAAGCACTAAAGAATAAAAGTCCTGGATGGGATGGAATTAGTTCCTTTATAATCAAACAGTTATACTCATTGTTTATTGGTGCCTTGACACACATTATTAACCTATCTCTTACCCAAGGCGTTTTTCCAAAAGAATTAAAGAAAGCTAAAGTGATCCCTTTGTTTAAAGGTGGTGACGATATGAAATTGAACAATTATCGACCAGTTTCTGTCTTATCTGTATTTTCTAAATGTTTTGAACATATTGTGAATACAAGATTATTGACATTTATTTCTAAACATAATCTTCTATACAATATCAATTTGGATTCAGAGAAGGGCATGGAACATATTTAGCACTGATTACTTTAGTTGAAAAACTATAAAGTGAAATAGATGACGGAAATTGTGTGGTAGGAGTGTTTGTGGAACTGAGCAAAGCTTTCCATACGGTAGATCATGAGATTTTGTCAATGACATTGCAAAGGTATGGTCATAGACTACAGTAGATCTGAACTGGACACGAAAATGGAACTTCGCAGTAAGGGACCCAAAATCGGAGAACGAACCCTCAAATTCGAACCTCGAAACCGCGAAAATGATTTGCGGTTTCGAGGTTCAAACTTGGGGGTTCGATCTCCAATTTAGGTCCCTTACTGCAAAGTTCCATTTTCGTGTCCAGTCCAGATCTACTGTAGTCTATGGTATGGTATAAGGGGATGTGCATGTAGTTGGTTTGAAAGCTACTTAAGGAATAGGCCTCAATATGTATTATTTAATGACACAACTTCTGATACAAGTTATGTAAAGAGTGGAGTTCCTCAAAGTTCGATCCTTGGACCTCTATTATTTTTAGTATACATAAACGATATGGTTAT
The DNA here is from genome assembly GCA_037953745.1 of Lithodes maja. Classification (NCBI taxonomy): domain Eukaryota; kingdom Metazoa; phylum Arthropoda; class Malacostraca; order Decapoda; family Lithodidae; genus Lithodes; species Lithodes maja. The sequence continues at coordinate 90,927 of JBAKBP010005787.1, read as the reverse complement.
TATTTCTTCGCTATTTTTACCAATTCTTTTTGCTGATGATGCCAATTTATTTATTTGTGGTAAGCATGTGGAGGAGGTAATCCGTTTAATGAATGGTGAATTAAATAAACTTATAGATTGGATCTATGCAAATAAGTTGTCACTTAACACTTTAAAAACTCACTATATGATATTCAAATCTAGAGGTAAATCGAACATTTACATAGGCAACACACAATTATCAAGAGTAGAAAGTACAAAATGTATAGGTGTAATAATTGACACTAACCTGTCGTGGAGAAATCACATTATGCACGTAAAATGTAAAACAGCAAAACGTATTAGAATTCTCTGTAAAGCAAGACAAATTTTAACTACTCCAACATTAATTACCGTCTTGGTGGTGTAATGGTTAAGGTGTCTAAAAATCTGTGTGTGATAACCCGGGTTCGAATTATGGTGGATCACATAATTATATGCTTTCATTAATTTCATTGGAGGTGTTTGGTGTTGAGGTGAAATTAATAAAAATAGATTATATAACTCTTTCATATATCCATATCTTAACCTATGGTATAGAGGTCTGGGGATCGGCCAATAGCTGTTATATTCAACGTCTTGTAAAACAGCAAAAGAGAGCCATAAGGATTGTTACCAATTCCAATTTTAGAGCACATACTGACCCATTGTAAGAGTCGTTAAGAATTTTACCATTTTCTAAACTCATTCAATATTGTATAATAAAAACTTTGTATAAATTCAAGACAAATTTAATACCTAAAGACCTGAATATGTTTAGCACAAAATTAATGAGGATGTCCATTCTTATAATACTAGACAGAAAAGTAATTTACATGTTCCCAGAGGCAGAACGCCATGGTATAACAGAACTTTTAAGTATAAAGGTGTGCACCTATGGAATGATATGTCACCAAAAATTGATAACCTCTGTTCATATTCTTCCTATAAGAGTAGATTGAAGAATTATCTTCTTGACCATTAAATTAACCATGTACTATGATGGCGATTATGTGATAGCATAGTTTAATGTGTAATTATTATTATGTTTTTGTTCTTTTTACTAACACTTTCCCGTTGTCATAAATATATTGATGTAAATGACCCTGAGGGCATAATTATATACCAGCAGGTATCCAGCCCTCTTTGTCATGAACTGCATTTATTTGTTTATATGTATTGCTTATTTTGTAAGCTAAACGTTCATGACAATAAAATGTTTTGAATTGAATTGAATTGAGGGGGGTCAGGTAAAGTATCAGTGGCAGGTAGAGGAGACTCCCGCTTTCTCCCGGCCCTGCTGGAAGGGGAGACTATTTATCTTTGCTTTCTTTGGTGTGGAGGGCATTGGAGACTGTGGTGTTCCCCTTCGATCTTCTTTGGGGTACTTGGAAGGGGTAAGAAGAGTGGCAGGGTGTCCGGTAGATATGCGATAAAAGGTAGAGGCACTGATTAGCCATATTACAATTACACAATGCCATTTGGATCCTGGGATGGGACTAAGTAGATATTTTGGATAGTACGGTTTCGAGGCAATGTTAATACTGTCTGGCAACTCATGCTGCAGGCAAATATGATCAGGATTGTGATCATTCAATAATTTTTAGTAGCTCATTCTATGAAGATTCTTGCAATCAATATATGGTCAAAGTAAAAGAATTATTAATTATTTTCTACATTTATAGATATAAGAAATATCTCCATTATGTTTACCTACGAATGCAGCATGGCCGACATGAGCAACCTCTACTAGGTTTTCTATTTCTTAATTAACACAGTAGCATTATTCGGAAGTTGTGAGTGTTATCGTGGAAATGTATCTATGAATATGTTTGTAATTCTGCATAATATTATTTAGTATAGCAAACCCACAATTATGTCAAATTCGATTATGAAGTGCTCTATATTAACGAGATTTCGATTGCATGAACACAATTTTGGCTCATTTTATGGATACTCTTAATATATTCGTATTCATTGCAAGAACTGATTCGTAGTATGTAATGTCATCATTCCTAGAAATGTACATGCTTGTGGGGTTCTAAATGCGAAATATAAAGAAATCAGCCTGTTCTTCTTCTTTTGTATTTGATGGGTTGTTGAAGTAAGGATGATGGTCTGGTGATATTGGCTGCCGTTGTAGGGACGGCTGCAGTGGTTGAGGTACGGCATGTTGTTGAAGAATCTGGCATAACAATATCCATTATATGCTTCTGTTACACACCATGATTTAGGAAAAAATAGTCTAAAGTTATATATGATATTTTGAAATATCAACAAAAGAGATTTAGCAATACCTACCAATGTTCACATTTTATAAATTTGTTTGTAATATATTAAAGCATCTGGAAACATCTGGCAAGTTTCATTTTCCTTGAATGCTCTAATTAAACACTGAGTAGATGGAAACTTTCGAGCCTAATTGTAATTAATTCCATCAGTGCGATGAAGTGATTCTCATTTCATTCAGGCAAATATTTGAAGATTTTATTCAGCTTCGGAAAGACCTATGGCAGTGGTCAGCAACCCTTACAGCTAGAAGAGCCATTGTTTTTAAGTTTCATAAAATATGTGTATTGTCGGAGCTGCAATACAAAATAATGGTCTCATCAACCGGAATCTACAGTACTTCAGAAATAAGAGAATATACCTTACTGTTGAACTAAACAAATTATAGTGATATTGTTCAATATACTGGTATTCACAAGCTTAGGAAAAACATGTCACATTTCTAGAATCATAACGATTGATACCTATACATCTTTTCAAAGTTGAATACAACAAATCTAATGTTGCCTTGAATGTGTTATATGATGCCTTCATTTTGAAGGAAGAATGATTATTTCTGAAGCTTCTGGAGCCACACAAATGTCTTGAAAGAGCCGCATGCGGCTCCTGAGCCGCAGGTTGCCGACCCCTGACCTATGGGATTCAAGTTGGTGAACAGTATCACAATCAACCAACTGACACCCATAGGTCTTTTCTAACTGTAAAAAAAGTCCATTGATATTCAGAACAAAAATAAAACAGGGTTCGTCATATTGAGAGGGTTAATACTAATGGGAAGGCAATTCATAGTCCAGTGAATACTTGAATGGGAAACTTATACCGACGTGATGAAAACAAAAGTGTTATAAAACAAATATGAACAGTTCAGACTCTTTAAAAGGCTCTCTGAAGATGACTCCAGAGATATTCGAAACTGGTGTGTCCTTACAATAAATCCTTTTTTCATCGTCTTGCCATAAATATTATGTTAATACTTCATCTTCAGCTTCAACTGGGTTTTAGTATGCATGATATCTGATTCAGGCTGAGTGCTAAATGCATAAGCATTTGGTTGGTTAAGCCCGAATCACACACAGTGCGGCCGTCGCTCGACAGCCGCCGACAAAGGATGACTTGCACATTTTTCGCCGATTCAAAACGATTCACTGGATCACCGCACGATCCTCGTTGCACACGATTGCCGTACAACAAGCCCTCGACAGTCATTCGACACACACACACGTCACACACACGCCGGTAACACGACCGTTGTAGAATAAGTTGCTGACTGGTGACGCTACTCACTCGGCTATCACACGTTCGTCATACGGTTACAGCATGGTAACAGCATGACAATGCCGCTTTTGGTCGATAACCATACGTTTACAGCACAACATACCCACGTATGTTAAACGATTAATACGACCGTTGTACGACGACGCACACACGATATTATTGACACGGCAAAGGAACCCCCATTATAGGCAACCTGCCTTGTGTCTCCTTTTTACACATTGGACAAAAATGTGTGTGCAAGTGTGTGTGTTAAATAGTGCTGCTTGTATTGGATGTGGTAGTGAAATTTCTGTGGTGTGTGTATGTAATAATAATAATAATAATAATAATAATAATAAACGGTTTATTAAAGAATGGCAGCCTCATGAGCTGAAAATACACATTTTACAATTTAGTGGATGAACATGAGATGTACAGATATGAAGATGGTAAGCTCAGTTTACAAAAAAAAAAAAACAATAATGATGCAGGTGCAAAATACAAATTATCATAAATTAACCATGAGAGTAAGTGATATACAGTACATATACACATTTATTTTACTTACTCATATACAGAACATACATATATACACGTACGTACACACATACATACTGTGACGCACCCAGTGCTTTGCAACGCAACCTGATTGTACTCCTTGGTACTCGACTGTACCGCCCGTGATCTGGCTACCGTCAGCCGTAATGTATATTGAGTGTGACAACTTATAACTATGTTCTTTGTATCTCTGCAAAGGTCTCGTCATGTGCTAACCAGTGGTGGGTTTTGTTTTAAGCCATGTCGAGACCTTCCATTTAATATGTAGTATCAATAGAGAAGTTGATAGATAAGACAATGGGAGTTCAGAGAGAGAGAGTGAGTTAGGCTTCAGAGCAAGAGGGTAGCAACGCGCCACGCTGCCGGCCGGGTGGGTTGCCAGACGTATGGACTGGTTGGCAGCCTTGCGCTTATAGCTAGGCGCGACAGGGTTGGTAGTCCATTGTTGCCTGCCTACGCTGCTTGGGCTGGGCCCATGTTGTCGTACAGCACATTGCCTGGAGGCTGGCTGCGTGTTCCATGACCAGGTTGCCTAGAACCTTTGAGATTCTAACATCCCTTGCCCTCTCTCCCAACTTCTCACGGTTGCACTCTTTCTCTCTGACGACATTACTCTCATTTCATTCTTCTCTCTATTTAAATGCATAACCTTCCCTTGAGGTCCTAAAGGAGTTTCAGCACTCACCTCTCGTATTACTCTTAGGACAAGCATATATTTACATGTATTAGATTTAAGGGGTTAATGTGAACAGCGATCTTCTTGATGAGGATAGTTGGTGAACGTTCTACATGTTCACGAGTTATATGCCCCGCTCATCATCCCATTTGTGACTAGACTGGTGCCATGTGTAAGAGCCCGACCATGCCCAGGAGTTGTCTGTAGAGGGACGAGGACTTAGCCTTGATTTGCATACCGGGCCAAGAGCGAGTGTAGCACCCGAGACTACAGCTCGCTCGTAGTGCCGGTATAGTAGAGTAACGTAATTTATCTGTCCTTGTGTTCTCTACAGTCTTTTCCTGGGTTCTCGCTTTCGGTGCTGGGACTCGTTGTTCCTGTGACTTGGCCTGCTAGCTAGAACACATGGGGATGATGAGTGAGATATATCTTTATTTTACTATGCATTGCAGCTCTCTTTAAGTATATGTATGTAACACTTTACAATACACATTACTCGCACACAAGACAACACTATTAATACTTTCATGTATCAATTAACTGCACTGTCGTTTTGCTGCTTTGTCCGGAGTTCTGTTGCGTAGGGCGCATACGGACTCGGAGGGGAGACAGAGTGAGAGAAGCGAAGTAGCCTATGCGGTAGTAGGCTACCGGCGCAGTACTGTTGCCTGCAACCTTTTAGTTATTCCAAGTATAGATTCATTATTATAATAAGTGACTACTATTTATGTTCCTCCCATGTGTATTATTAGGTATCTACTGGATCATGAACATCTTGTATGCTACATGCTAGTGCATGTTAGTAGGGGACAGTTATTCTAGTGCACGCGCTTTCAAGTAGGCGTGTACATTTGTCATTTAGCATTTCACTGTCATACCTTTAGCCTGCTTCTATTCTACATTATTAGAGGCTTAATATTAACGTAGTTTCTTGAGTATTGCATTTCTTTAGTAATAACGTAACCTATAAATGTCTGAGGGAGTTTAGCCTTATAGCCTACCCCTGTTGTACACTTTCGCCGAGTTAAGGTACCTCGTTACCGTAGACGATAACTCTGTAGGGCGTTGGTGCTTTTGTTGTCTGGAGCATATAGTATTTGGGACTGGAATCGAGCGTGTCGTTGTCACTTAAGCCATTTCTGTCCTACGATCAAGAATCCCGAATATGTATTGCCGATCCAGCCGTAACAATACGCATACATATACATACATATATAAGAACGTAAAAAAGAACATGTGTGGGTGTGTGTATGTGTAGGTGTGTGTGTGAGTATGTGTGTTTGGATATATATATATATATATATATATATATATATATATACTTATAATTTTAATATAGACTATATTGTTACCATTAATAATAAGTCGTAATACACAGCGTTCCCACAACTGCCACCCGATGTATAGAAAGAAACATTGAACAAACTAACCTCAACAAAACTGCAGTAATGTGCCAATTTTAGCCTCATATTTTTATATTCATATTCATTGTTTTAAAAGCTACATTTTCCAATCAAGAATCTTGTTATGCTGTTCCTTCATACGCATTAATGTTCCACCATCATCATCGTGTTATCTGCCCTCTCTTAGTCTTCTTCTTCTTGTGATTTGTTTCTGTGTGTGTGTGTGTCATAGTATGTGTATGTAAGGATGTGCAAGTTTGTATAGTGGTTATGTTGGCAGTGGATGTGAGGACAGCGGTTGTGATGGCAGTGGTTGTGTTGGCAGTGGTTGTGTTGACAGTAGTTGTGTTGGCAGTGGTTGTGTTGGCAGTGGTTGTGTTGACAGTAGTTGTGTTGGCAGTGGTTGTGTTGGCAGTGGTTGTGTTGACAGTAGTTGTGTTGGCAGTGGTTGTGTTGGCAGTGGTTGTGTTGACAGTAGTTGTGTTGGCAGTGGTTGTGTTGGCAGTGGTTGTGTTGACAGTAGTTGTGTTGGCAGTGGTTGTGTTGGCAGTGGTTGTGTTGGCCGTGGTTGTGTTGACCGTGGTTGTGTTGACCGTGGGTGTGTTGACAGTAGTTGTGTTGGCAGTGGTTGTGTTGGCAGTGGTTGTGTTGACCGTGGGTGTGTTGACAGTAGTTGTGTTGGCAGTGGTTGTGTTGACCGTGGTTGTGTTGACCGTGGGTGTGTTGACAGTAGTTGTGTTGGCAGTGGTTGTGTTGACCGTGGTTGTGTTGGCAGTGGTTGTGTTGACCGTGGTTGTGTTGGCAGTGGTTGTGTTGGCAGTGGTTGTGTTGACCTTGGGTGTGTTGACAGTAGTTGTGTTGGCAGTGGTTGTGTTGACAGTAGTTGTGTTGGCAGTGGTTGTGTTGACCGTGGTTGTGTTGACAGTAGTTGTGTTGGCAGTGGTTGTGTTGACCGTGGTTGTGTTGGCAGTGGTTGTGTTGACCGTGGTTGTGTTGACAGTAGTTGTGTTGGCAGTGGTTGTGTTGACCGTGGTTGTGTTGACCGTGGTTGTGTTGACAGTAGTTGTGTTGGCAGTGGTTGTGTTGACAGTAGTTGTGTTGGCAGTGGTTGTGTTGACCGTGGTTGTGTTGACAGTAGTTGTGTTGGCAGTGGTTGTGTTGACCGTGGTTGTGTTGACCGTGGTTGTGTTGACAGTAGTTGTGTTGGCAGTGGTTGTGTTGACAGTAGTTGTGTTGGCAGTGGTTGTGTTGACCGTGGTTGTGTTGGCAGTGGTTGTGTTGACCGTGGTTGTGTTGACCGTGGTTGTGTTGGCAGTAGTTGTGTTGGCAGTGGTTGTGTTGACCGTGGTTGTGTTGGCAGTGGTTGTGTTGACAGTAGTTGTGTTGACAGTAGTTGTGTTGGCAGTGGTTGTGTTGACCGTGGTTGTGTTGACCGTGGGTGTGTTGGCAGTGGTTGTGTTGGCAGTGGTTGTGTTGGCAGTGGTTGTGTTGACCGTGGTTGTGTTGACCGTGGGTGTTGGCAGTGGTTGTGTTGGCAGTGGTTGTGTTGGTAATGGTTGTGTTGGCAGTGGTTGTGTTGGCAGCGATTGTGTTGGCAGTGGTTGTGTCGGCAGTGGTTGTGTCGGCAGTGGTTGTGTTGACTGGGTGTGTTGGCAGTGGTTGTGTTGGCAGTGGTTGTGTTGGCAGTGGTTGTGTTGGCAGTGGTTGTGTTGACCGTGGTTGTGTTGACCGTGCGTGTTGGCAGTGGTTGTGTTGGCAGTGATTGTGTTGGCAGTGGTTGTGTTGGCAGTGGTTGTATTGACAGTGGTTGTGTTGAGGTGGTTGTGTTGGCAGTAGTCAATCAATCAATCAATCAATTATATTTATTTCATAATATACATAATTTATATATACAGTATATTACATAATTATGTTGCTTCAAGACTTACAACTATTTAATAATAAATTGTAAAAATATTCACCTTAATTAAAAACAAAGTATTTCAGTACCAGTTAATTCATAAGACAAACTGCTGCTCCAAGCTTTCTTAAGGAAATAAATCTTAAAAAGAGTATTTTAAAATACTATAACCACAGTAAAGAACATAACATATATTGTCCCCGTTGATAAATAGAATACAGTAATATATAAAACATTCTTAAAATAAAATCACCTGGCTTGACCAAGATTGTACACAGGCTCACGTCTTGGTTCATGTCTTTGAACCCATGTGATCCGAGATTTAGCTATGTCTATTTCAGTGTGTGTAATATCAATATTATATTAATCCATGAAATATTTTACAATACTAGGGATTAGGTATCCATTATGCAAATAATGTATATTAAATGTTATAATAGGGATGCTAGATCGAAGCAGCCTGTGGTAATATCTTGAATGTATCAAAGCCAGGTGATGTCTCAGCAATAGCTGATCGCATACCTCCGCCACCTCATGACTACTTGAGTATGTGGGAACGTTTAATATGCGTTTTAGTGCATTATTCGTGGCTACGTTAACAGTTTTATAGATTTGTGATGTTAAAACATTATGGTGCCACAAACTTAATCCATATTCTGGAGTGCAGTATGACTTAAAAAGATACATCAAAGTTTTAAAATCAACGCCCTTCCCTTCTTTAGCGGCGCGCAACATAAGTCGAGTTAAATAAACCTGGACTATGTGGCGGCGCTCGACATAGGTCGAGTGGCAATTTCAGCACGTAATGTTGCTGAGAGAGAGAGACAAGTGGTGGCAGGAGAGTAGCGAGCGTATGACTGCTCCAGACCACCGCGGCGAACCTACTGACACGAATCTCACCTCCTCCCTCCCTCTCTCACTCGCTATATACGGAATTGTATGGGGAAAGTGCCTAATTACATGCTTTTTGCACTCGCGTTGCACGGTTTTTGCAAGAAAACTAGCCATCATAAAAGGATCGTTATGGTGTCATTCGAAAGCTCTGTTTATGCCCTTTCAGGGATAGATACTTGTTTTACGTTCTGGGTCTTATTTAGGCATGAAAATGATCACGTAAACAGCCCTATTTTGGCAAAAAACACCCCGCTGGTGGCTACATATTATAAACCGCATAGGCCGCTCTTTAAGTGTTAAAATCATGTGATTTAGAGTTAAAAGAAGCATAAAAGGTTTTCAATCTAAGATCAACATCATCTCTGTCATGCAGATTTGAGGTTATGATGTGCCCCAAATATCTGTATGAAGTTACCTGAAGATTGTCATTACATAGAATAATATTATCAGTGTTTGGCTTTATATTCTTGCTAATTATCATGCATTTTGTCTTGTTTATGTTAATCTGTAATTTATGTTCATTTAGTTGTAGCAGCAGTTTACTGTAAATGTTTGCCATAGAAGTTTTAGAATGTGCTAATAATACTATGTCATTGGCGTATGCCATGATATTCAATCGTGTTATACCCAGAGTGCATCATTCTTGCATATCTGTTATATTACTGACAATTTCGTCTATGTATAAATTAAAAAGAAATGGCGAAAGAATACCTCCCTGTCTCACACCTCTCTCCACATGACAGAGACGACCATGATGTCCCTTCCACACCACATTAGCATATTGGTTCCGGAGGTAATGCATAACTAAAAATATTAAATCAACGGGGACATCCTTATCTAATAATTTGCATCCCATTTTAAAATGATCCACGCGATCAAATGCCTTGGAGAGATCGACAAAGGTAAGGAAACCAGACTCACCCTTAGCCATATTATTATTCATTATTTCTTTTAACATGAATATTGCATCCGAGGTTGACGCACCCTTCCTACATCCAAACTGTCTTGAGTTTATATTAACTTTTTCAGAAATGATATCCAGTATGTGAAACTCCAAATTGTTTAATATATATTATACATGAAGATTGCATCACCGGTCGATAGTTACTTGATTCAGTAGCATTACCTTTTGTATCTTTACTAATAGGTCTAATATTACCTAATAATAGCTTAGGTGGAAGATAACAATGTACAAGACATGCATTGTAAAAAAATGAAATGTTGACTAGTAAATCAGGTGAGTAATTTTTTAGTAAAGCGGAATGGATGCCATCTTGACCCACACCATCATTCAACTGTTTAAATGATCTCTTTATAGACTCCTATGAAACAGCAGTATACATTTTACGTCTTGTAGACCACTCCCTCTTAAATTTATCCATAACATTTTTTTTCCTGTTCACTTCTTCACTAGGACTTTCCTTGCTCAGGATTTTTTCAGTAAAAACACTTATAATATCATCTGGACTATTTTTGCCGTCGATTACATTAGAAACTTTATCTTTTCCCTTTTTATTCCTTACATCTTTCCAGAATAGTTTCTTATTATATCTAAACTTGTCTGTAATAGCCTTGCAGATATGATGCTCTTCTTCTTGTTTACACTTCCTTAACTTATCTTTAAAACACTTTCTTGATTGAGTCATTTTAATACAGTCGTGAGTATCCCGGTGCCTCCCATTTCTAACCCAATTTAGACAGTTTTCTCTTGCCTCTACATGTAATTGTTTTACCTCGGTATTCCAACCGGAAATAATCTTATATTTATTCAATTTTATCGTCTTCCTTTGGAACTTTGTAGATGATTCATAAACTGCTGCACATAAGGAGTCATAAATTTGATCAACCCATTTTAGATGTTGCGGATCATGACATCCTAAAGTTGAACAAGATCTTACCGGGTGCTCTCTCCAGTTTTCTAATTCAGAAGTTATAAGTCGATCAATCTCTCCAAGCTCATTTGAGTTGAGTTTATTCCAATTTATATAAGAGTCATCATTGTGAGTATCATGGCTAACCGAGTTCCAAATTGTTGGAGGAATATTGTTACCATGTATTTTTAGATTAGCAACAATTGGTAAATTATCTGATCCTACTACATCATTTAAAATAACTATACTATCAACTTTAGTGGGGCATTCTCTACCGACGATATGGTCAAGCCATCTAGAGGCAGAGTTGCCATAACCTACAAATGTAAAAGAATCTTCTTGCAGTAATTTTACGTCAAAGCATTCGAAGGAATTATTATTAATAAAATTACTCAAACTCCTCCAGGCCCGTCCTGAGAGAGGATCAGCATTAAAGTCTCCCATGTAAACAATGGCATTAAAATTGTAATTTTCTAATACTTCTTCTAATGATGCTAGAGTTTGAAGATATCTCTGCAATGTGGAAATTTCCCATAAATCACTATTTAAGTATATATTAACTAGTACAATATCATAGTTAAAACCTTTTATGCTAAAAATCATATAGTTTTTATAAACATCAGTAGTAGTGTTGGCAGTGGCTATGTTGGTAGTGATTGTGTTGGCAGTGGTTGTGTTGGCAGTGGTTGTGTTGGCAGTGGTTGTTTTGGCAGTAGTTGTGTTGGCAATTATTGTGTTGGGAGTGGTTGTGTTGGGAGTGGTTGTGTTGGGAGTGGTTGTGTTGGTAGTGGTTGTATTGGCAGTGGTTGTGTTGGCAGTGGTTGTGTTAGCAGTGGTTGAGTTGGCAGTGGTTGTGTTAGCAGTGGTTGTGTTGGTAGTGGTTGTATGGGCAGTGGTTGTGTTGGCAGCAGATTTCTTGGTAGTGGATATGGTAGAGCTTGAGGATAATTCAGCCGGCAGTCGCAGTAATTCCAACTTATGTCTTTCTTGCATAGACATTGCAGAGACTGTATGACAAGTACGTGTTAATACGAACGTTGAGGTGAAAATGGTGTGGGAGCCTCCAGCAGCGTGTTTATATATCATCAACCAAGGGTGGGACCTAATTACATGATTAATATTATAAAATCTCACATTACTATCGTGCACTGTCCGCGACATCGCCGACATATCCACAACTGTGTCTGCAACGATTTGCAGAAAATCGTCCAATGATCGCATGAAGTCATCCTCTAATGGCTGGCCAAATTCACTGCTGTCCGATGTTGCTGCCGACGATATCCGCGTCCAATTGCATATGTTGCCAATGATGTCGCGGATTATCACAAAACATGTTGCAGATTGCACATTCTTAAATAAAGTGTGATCACTAGAAAATTGAGCCAATTCGTTGCGAAAGTCAGCCGAAAAGCATTCCGCGAACGAAAATTGTGTTGTCGTACATTTGGGAAAGGGCATTTATCAACTCTGCGTAAGCAGAGTGGTATCGCCCCCCGTACAGTATAGTGGTACATGCCGGCAGAAACGTCTGTCTGTCTGTCCGATAACTCCTCCTAGACCATTCGACGGATTTTTACCAAACTTCACATGAACATTTGGTGCGTGAATGCGACGGTAATAAATTTTTGTTTTTTTTAATTTGTGCAAGAATTTTGATTTTAGGTCCAAAAAATAGTTTTGCCCCCCGCCCCTCCCTCGGCCCTCCACCAGCCTCTCACCCCCCCCCCCAGCAATGATGATGGCGTTTTGGGGGAGAAAACAACTCGCCCCGCATTTGATAGGTTAAGTTAGTTTAGTTGACATTAGAAGCGAGGGTAGTAATAGTACAGGTAGGTGACCCATCGCAGAGTTGGATATGCCGTTTTGATTTTGGGCAAAACGGCACGTCTACTTTATCAACTCTGCGTAAGCAGAGTGGTATCGCCCCCCGTATAGTGGTACATGCTGGCCGAAATGTCTGTCTGTCTGTCTGTCTGTCCGATAACTCCTCCTAGACCGTTCGACGGATTTTCACCAAACTTCACACGAACATTCGGTGCGTAACGCGACGGTAATTAATTTTTTTTTTTTAAATTTGTGCAATAGTTATGATTTTAGGTCCAAAATTTGATTTTGGGCAAAACGGCACGTCTACTTTATTAAATATGGTAATTATTTGGATATAGGTGGTGTGGGGTTTGGTATTGGTGATGGTGAGGGTCTTGACTATGGGGTGCGAGGGGATCCTGGGGGACTCGGAGGAGTCGGGGTACCTGCTCCTCGTCCTTCATAGCCCTCTTGCTAACTGGGGTCCCCTTCATAGTGTGGGGGGAGTTCTCTTCCTACAGTCTACACTAACCAGTCCAGCCCTGAATGGCGCAACCTAGATCATCTTTCCCCTGATGTATGAGTCAGGATCCCTGAGCTTCCCTGAGGAGTTTGTGTGAATCCTCTACTCCACTCTTCCCCTATAATGTGATAGAGTTGTCCATAGTGTTAGCACTCCCCTTGTTATCTGATAGAGGTATTTCCGGGTGGATGGGACTCATTAGCCTTGGTGGGCAACCCATCTAGGGGAATAAACCTTAAACAAATTACTGATGGGTGACACGCTAATCGGTGCGACTTGCAGATGGTGATCTTATAACAGAAAACATAACAGATGAATAAATGTGAGGTAGTAGCAGGGTGTTTTACATACTTAATTAGAAACCATATGTTTGTGGTTAGTGCATCAGAATGATCAAGGTGAGATTTTCTTAGCATTTAACATGTAGGCTACCATACATTGTTTAAGTATCATAGCCTATCCTCTCCATGATGCCATAATTTATGTACAACCTGTTTTTAATACTGTTCTATCACATATTAGCTAAGCACTCATTACCATTAACCCCTTTGTGTACCGACGACGTTTCTTTATTATATTCTAGCGAAATTTAGACATTTTTGTGCAGTTTAACTCCCAATGAGCGGGCAGTCTTGTTTACATCACCGTAGCGCCTGGTAGGTATTTTTTACAGATAATGAGCTTCATTCCAGGCTCTTTTTCATGCATAAGGAAGAGCCAGAGCATAATACAATTATATATCCATGAAAGGGCGATAATAGAGCTTTCCAAAGACACCTGAATCATCCTTGTATGACCACGGGTACTCTTGCAACAATTGTGCAACCAAAGGTGAAAATACCCTAAACAATTTTTTTTTTTGCTGATTTTATCCTTGTTGAGACCAGTAGGGAGGCGAGGATGAAATACAGTATGCCTCAGTGCCGGCTACGTAGCGGTGGCGAGCGGTCTGAGGTCGCCTATCATCCCCCCAACACTCATTTTCTTTCTCATAGCTCATAATGGCCTAAAAATGGCACCCGTCATATGACGGGCGCCGCAGGGGTGGCCAATATTCTCTCCCGTCATATGAAGGGCACCGGGAATTGAGGGTTAAGAAGGATCTGTGGTAGTAAAAATTGTTAAGTGAGATGGTTGGATGCCTGTTAGTTGCTGGAGCTTCTTTATAAACTGAATAAATTTGTCTAATAATAACCAGAATAAGGTCAGAAGGACGGCACCAGTAATGAAGGGGTTAACTTCTTGCACTGACAAAAGTGCTAGAGACAGGCTGTGTATATATATATATATATATATATATATATATATATATACATATACATATCTTTTTACTGGTTGTATATTTTCGAATGGTACAAATATTTGAAGTGCATAGACTGCAATACTGTATAAATTTTCCTAAATCTCAACTAATACAGCTGACACACTACATTATGCAGTCGGCCAGAAAAGCGTGATTAAGTGTAAGGTACTTGATCACCTATGATGAGGCAATGTCAAAATTCAGTGTATGCATTATTCAGTAAGTGAGTGTACAGTATAATATATCGTCAAATTGTATTGATTACAAGAGAATTAGAATCGGAATATCTATTTCCATATGCACAAAACATATCCTTCACATTATGTACTCTACATTGAATCACAACAACACAAATACAACACAAATATTGTCAAGGATATGTTGTCAA
>JBAKBP010005787.1:61065-68565 GCA_037953745.1 Lithodes maja | reverse complement strand
TCAGCATTTGAGTGGATAGGATTAGAGGTACAGTTAAGGAGATCATTAATGAATATTAGAAAGACAACTAGAGACAGGATAGAACCTTGAGGAACACCGGAGTTGATAGGTTGAGGAAGTAAACGATGGCCGCCCACAACTGCAGCTATGGAACGGTTAGAGAGGAAATTAAAGACAAAAACATAGGATGAAACCGAAAAAGGGTATTTTGGAAATTAGAGATTTGTGACAGACTCTATCTAAGGCTTTTGATGTGTGTAGCGCAATGAAAACAATTTCACCGAAGTTCCGAAAGGAGGATGACCAAGAGTTTGCAAGATAAGCAAGAAAATCACAAGAAGAGAACCCTTAACCCCTTCTATACCGGCGATATCTTGTGTAATTGATTTCAGCTACTCTTAGACAGTTTTATGAAGCTTGGGAAGGGTGTATGGTAGCTAAAAATATTAATTGAGATAGTCTGTAGGGTTTAACTGGGTAGACATCCTTCCTAAGCATATACAAATCTTCTACTAGTTGGCAGAATATAATGAAAAGTGCATCACCGGTATAGAAGGAGATAAGGAAACCATACTAGCGATCTGAAAGTAGATTATGGGAAGACAAATTCTTAAGACATTTTGAATTAAAAATAGCTTCAAGAATGTTAGAGATGCAAGAAATGAGAGCAATTAGACAATAGTTGGAGAGTTGAGAGCGGTCACCCTTCTTGGAATAGGTTGAATGAGAGCAAACTTCCAACAAGAAGGAAAGACTTTAGAGGAAAGACAGAGACAAACGAGTTTGCCTAGGCAGGGAGTCAGTACGGAAGAACAGTTTTTAAGTACAACAGGAGGAACACAAACCGGTTTGTTCTCCTTCTTAGTTTTAAGCCCTGAAACGCCAGAAAGTACATCCTTAGAAGAGATTATGATATTAGGCATTAGTAGAGTAAATGAAAGTGGGTGGAGAGGGAGGAATAGCACCGGAATCATCCAAGGTGGAGTTTTTAGCAAAAGTTTGAGAGAAGATTTCCGATTTGTCATGGTGGTGCCATCAGAGTGGAAAAGAGGAAGGAAAGAAACGAGGAAGTAATATTGCTGGAAATGTTTTTGGCTAGATGCCAGAAAGCTTGAGAAGATCTAGAGTTGGAACCCTCAGAACATTTGCTATTGATGAAAGATTTTTTGGTTAGGAGAAGAACAGATTTGGCTTGATTCTGGGCAGAAACATAAAAAGCACAAGATTCTTAAGTTTGAAGGCAAAAGTACCATTTGAATGCTTCCTCCTTATTGCAGACAGCAGTAGAACAAGCATGAGTAAACCAAGAATTTTTTGCATTAGACTGAGAGAAAGAAAATGGAATGTATTCCTCCATGCCCGAGAGGATTACCTCGGTAATGTGCTCAGCGCACTCCAAGGGTCTCTGGTCACAAAAACAAAAATAATTCCATTGGAACGAATACTGCCGAAGAGCCACCCAGTCGACAGCGATGAAACACTATAAGCACCGCCAGCTGGGAGCATTGGATAGCCATACTGGATAGATGGGACAGGTTAACGGAGATGAGGGTGTGATCGGAGGAGCCCTACAGAGAGAAAAGGTTTACAGCGTAAGCAGAAGGATTAAAAGTTAGATATAAGTCAAGAATATTGGATCGATCTCCAAGGCGGTCATGGATACGAGTTGGGTGCTTGAATAACTGGTCTAGGTCATATTGGATACAAAAGATGTAGGCTTGTTAATCAGGTTGGTCAATGAAATGAGACGAGAGCCATTGGTGGTGGTGAACATTAAAATCTCCTAAGATGGAGATTTCTGCGAAAGGAGAGAAGGATAGAATGTGTTCTTCTTAAGAAGTTAGATAGTCAAAGAATTTGGGATATTCAGTAGAATTAGAAGAGATAAACAGCACATAAATGTTTAATTTGTGAGTGACAAGAAAACTGTAGCCAGAGAGCTGAGAATTCAAAAGAATCTAAGTTAGGAACATGAGAGAAAGTAAGATAGTTGCGCACATATACACAACATCCACCTTTGGTTTGAAATTGAGGCAAGAGATTGTAGGAGGATACAGAGGGTTTGCTGTCAGTAGTCCCTGACAACAGAGGGTTTGCTGTCAGTAGTCCCTGACAACAGAGGGTTTGCTGTCAGTAGTCCCTGACAACAGAGGGTTTGCTGTCAGTAGTCCCTGACAACAGAGGGTTTGCTGTCAGTAGTCCCTGACAACAGAGGGTTTGCTGTCAGTAGTCCCTGACAACAGAGGGTTTGCTGTCAGTAGTCCCTGACAACAGAGGGTTTGCTGTCAGTAGTCCCTGACAACAGAGGGTTTGCTGTCAGTAGTCCCTGACAACAGAGGGTTTGCTGTCAGTAGTCCCTGACAACAGAGGGTTTGCTGTCAGTAGTCCCTGACAACAGAGGGTTTGCTGTCAGTAGTCCCTGACAACAGAGGGTTTGCTGTCAGTAGTCCCTGACAACAGAGGGTTTGCTGTCAGTAGTCCCTGACAACTGAGTTTCTGTAAGAAAGAGAAGATCAGGGTTGGCAGAGGAGAGATGGTGATCCACAGAGTGGAAGTTAAAGGAAAGACCACAAATGTTGCAGAAAATCATAGTAAGAGTAGTAGGTAGTGGTAGTAGTAGGTAGTGGTCCAGAGCGCTTTGGGGAGTGAATATGGGGAGTGAATACGTCTTTAGGCAAAAATCGACCTATATCGACGTGATTGACCTAAAGTAAAACATGTTTTGGGAGTGTTTCCACAAATTCTGTGCCAAATGGCGGAGATAGTCAACAAGATGTAGTTAGGCTTTTTTCAACAAAATCGTACATTTTGCCTATTTTTTTGTTTTGTCTTATTTGTAATATTTTTGTTTTAACCAAATGGGTTCCAAATGACGAAAAACGTGTTGTGAGCAATTGTAGCTAATTTTGAGCCAAATTGACCGAGATTGCTCAATTATACTTTTTCAAGCCGTTTTCCGGTAAAATTGTGAAAATTGGTGAAATCCGATCCAAATCAACGTTATTGACCAAAAGTACACCCAAATGGTGAAAAACATGTTTTGGGAGCGTTTTTGCCCATTCCGAGCCCATATAGCGGAGATACCTCAAAAACACATATACAGTATACAGTAGGCGTTTTTCGGGCATAATCGTAAATTTTACCAAACAATTGCCAAAATGGACTTTTTCCAACCAATGGGCAAAGGGGTTCCATATGAATAAAAACGTGTTTTTGAACAGTTATAGCTAATTCTGATCCAAATTGCCTGAGATACCTAAAAAATACTATATTTAGGCTGTTTTCCGGTGAAATCGTGAAAATGGGTGAAAACTGACCCAAATCGACGTTTTTAATGTACGTACCACCAAATGGTAAAACACATATTTTGGGAGCGCTTTTTTTATCCAGAGTACCCCAAAATGACGAATAGCTTAGCATGTTTTGGGAGAGTTTTACCCCATCCTTGGCCAAATTGGCTGGGATAGCTCAAAAACTTATATTTTTAGACAGTTTTCTAGTGAAATTGTGAAAATGCGAGAGAACCAGACTATATATACGATTTGCCGAAACTAGCGTGAAGGTACTAATGGCTTTTGAGTCTGTTGACATGGCCAGGTCAGGTCGTATTTGGTGTAGTTTCCGACAGTCTTTTGATTTCGCCGACAATTGTGATACTTTCGGAGACAAATTCTTGCACGGTTTGGTGGTTTCTGCAACTGTCGGAAACCAGTCGTCCCATCAAGCTGTCAGCCGTTCAGTGTTTCAGGCCAAACGATTAAAAAATATGTCTGGTTTCGCCGACTGTCGAAAACCCTTCTCCGAACAGTCTCTGACAGTCGTTTCTGTTTCTGACAGTCGGCCTCATTTTTGGAATTTCCCAAAATCTTGCGACTGTCGCGTGGTCAACAGAGTTTTCTCCGAACTTGTCAGAGAAGCAACCAAACAATCAACGAATGCTAAAAAATTGTCGCGCGAAAGCTTCCACATTTTTTGTTGGAGGTTTTTGGCGACAACATTCGGGAATGTGTGACATAAGGTTAAAGGGGTTGTCTCACAGCGTCCATGGCACGGGGAACTGGAAATTGTTTATATTTTAAATACATAATCAAACCCATATTATATCAATAGTACGGTTAAGTAATAAGCAGATTTTGGATGATTGTCTTAACGTGACCAATTTAGTATTCTTGTAATTGGCCATTTAATATTCAGTGAGGTAAGAGAATATAATTAACATTAATTCCTCACATTGACAAATGAAACGAACCATAATGATTACATTATAAATTCCGTATAATTTCTGTAATGGGAATATATTAATCATCAATCATACCAGGCCTAAAGGGTATGTGATCATACACCAGTAAGAGACTGCATTTTGAATCTACTGTATACATTGCAGTTACTACAGGTAATTTAAAAGTAATGTCATGCCGTAGCCCTATTATAACATGGTTAAAGAAAATAACACTTAAGGCATAATTGTTCTAAAGATTATTATGTAAACATGGTTTATCTTATTATAGAGCAGTGAGATATTAGAAAATGGATTGCTAATTGTCAAATAGTATACGTTACCCTGCCTAAGTATTTCACAATTTACCTAATGTTTACATTGCATGCCTTTAACACATATTATCTACCCTTCAGTTGCTTTAGGGAAACTATAATTATAGGGTCGTTGTATTCCTCATTGATAAATCTAAGAGAGGGCCCTGGTTGTCGATGGGACATAAGGATAAAAATTAATCCATCTTTAACCCCTCTTTGGCGGGGCCCGACTTAAGGCGGTCTAGAGAACCATGGACAAAAGAGCGGGGCCCGCCTTAAGTCGGTTGCGATGTTGAGCACATAATTTGCTCTAAGAGAGAGTCCGAGCGGTGGGAGGAGCGTAGGTTGGCTCTAACCGTTCGGCACGGCTCCCGCGCCGCAACCTCCACACACATCCACACCCACTACCTCACTAGACAGGGAATTATGTAAGAAAATTACCATATTTTAGGGATTTTTCCTTTGTGTTGCACAATCGTTGCAAGAGAACCTGTGGTCGTAGAAGGATGGTTCTGGTGTCATTGGAAAGCTGAATTAACGCCCTTTCACGGATACATAATTGTATTACGCTCTGACTCTTTTTTATGCATAAAAAGAGCATGGAATGAAGCTCATTTAGGGTAAATATGCCCGCTGGGCAGGTAGTAGAAGTTATTAACCTAGCTGCTCGTGGAGTGTTAAGGAGATATATCAGAAAAAAATGTCTGACCACCAACATCAGCCTTAGCTCCGTAAGTGCATCTGCTGAAATGAATGATTGCTATTCGCCAGCAATATCTTTTTGTCACCCAACATAATTTATCAATAAATTTACAATATTTATCTTAATTAGAACTCCAAACTCCTGTGTGTGCATTTCAATGTCAAACGTTATGTATAACCGAATTATATAGCCAAGCCGATGACATGCTTATCGACACTAACGTCATCAACTGTAGGGACTGTGAGCTCGGCAACAACGACAACGACTACAACAACGAAAGTGCGAAATAAGTCATATGAAAAGGCCAATTGGCTACTCTTCCATGTAGGCCTATCACTCTTCTCACTCATGCTATTCTATCCTCGTTGCTACGAACGAAACGATTGCAACACTTACCTGTTCCGTTGCTGCACTCGCAATCAGAAGTATGACCTGGCTTTATCTGGTTGAATGATTGAATCTGTGTCGGGGGTAGGATATGGTCAGTTCGGCATGGTATTGTTGGTATGCTTAGGTTAGGTAAGGTTAGGTTAGTTTTAAGTCAATAATGAGAGCAATGATATACGAGGGGAAGTGTAGTGGAGTGGTCATGCCACTAAACTAGTAATCCAATGGTCCCAGGTTCGAATCCCGATGTATCAATGGGAAGATATTATTGGGATAGAATTTATGCTGTACCTAAAATTAGTGCACCACTAAAACGCTAAAAAAGTACCCTCATTGTTCCCTGATTAAATAGCAGTGTATGAATATTCCCATATTCAAAATATGCTAGAGGGGGGCAATTCCTAGTGAGTTCATTGCTCAATAGGTGGCGTTCCGAGATTGAGGTTCTGAGTATAGGGGTGAGACAGTGAAGCACTGGGGCGAGGCAGCTCCAGAGATGGGCCTGCTTCGAGCCGTGGGTGGGCAACTGGGCCCTGTGCATGTTGCGAAGGCAAGATAGCGGAGGCCTGTTGCATCTTAAAGTGCTTCATATGTCTCACTCCCAAGACTGGAATGAGACCTCACGGGCTGAATTTATAGGCTCTGAACCTATGCCCGAGAGGGAGTAGTATAGAAGAAAAAAAAATTATAATTGACAGTGATAGTAATGTAATTCGCAGGATTGGGTAAGCTTTGCTCATACTACTGGATAGCATGAATTTGTAAATACTGAAAATATATATTTTACGTACTATTATTATTATTATTTTTATTATTATTATTATTAGTATTACTAATATTATAATTATTAGAAGTAGTAGTATAAATATTATGATGATGATGATGCTCATATAAAATATGGAGGTGAGAGCGAACAAAAACTAAGGAAAATATCTGAATATTGAAGTCAAAATAGAAAAACAGGAGGAAATGAGTGTAAAGAGACAATGAAGGAGTGCGAATATGAGCTCAGAACTGTGAGAACAGGAAACATTGATGGAAGTATATACCCGGTATCTATATATATATATATATATATATATATATTATAAGAGGGATAGAGGCGGTCACTAGGGAAATTTGCGTGTATTATTTGCTAAATTTAACAGCTTCCTTCTTCATCCACCACCACCACCTCTGTCTCTGTCTCTCTCTCTCTCTCTCTCTCTCTCTCTCTCTCTCTCTCTCTGCGAGAACGAATTTAGGGAATTCTAGATTACCAAATTTTAAAGTTAATTTGTAGTAAAAGTTCAGGCATTTTTTATAATATGCTTTCAGTGTAATGCTGTTTGCCCTCAATTGATAATAAATCAAAGTTGCAGATCAGTAATTGGCTGAAGAAGCTCTCGCATGACTACCTGGTAAGTAGCGAGTATCTATTTATATTAAACCTCTCAGGTGTGCCGGAAAACTTGAATTAACTTTATTGACACGGCTTTGGCTAAGAAATACAGGGACACCATACAGTATAGGCATTGACTACAGTTACATTTAATACAGGGACACCATACAGTATAGGCATTGACTACAGTTACATTTATTTTTTTTATTTTTTTCATTCTATCTACTGTAGCTTTGTGATATAACGGTAGGTATGGAGATTGATTGCTCTACCGACTTCCACTCTCTCTTCATTCACGTAAGCGAAGAAATGAGTGAAGTAAGGGAACAGGTTCAGTCTCTGAGGAAGTTAACGTAAATCTTCAGAGAGAAGTGGACTTACTAAAGGGCGAAAATGTTATTTAAAACTTAGCAGAAATGAAATTTGCAAGTGGAGTAAGGGGAAGAGGGAGGTTGAATCTAACAAGTCACTATATTCGTGGAAAGCTATAGATAAT
>JBAKBP010005787.1:0-60865 GCA_037953745.1 Lithodes maja | reverse complement strand
ATTTATTTAATTGATATTTATTAGACAGTCATAGTAAAGTAAATAGATCAAGGAAATAATGTGTTGGGGAATAAATGGATTGCAATTCTCGAGGGTAATTTACTCTAGGTAAATATTTCCCCCTGTATCACATTATCTTATATAAATCGATTAACACAGTGCAACTTCTCTCTCTCTCTCTTTCTCTCTCTCTCTCTCTCTCTGAGAAACCAGACTTGGCTCTTCCGTGATACCAACAGATTTTTCATATACTTTAGTAATTATTTTATTTATTGTTTCTAGGTTAGCACACATCAATTATTAGCATTCGTCTATAGAGCAAGTTAATCAGAAAGAATTAGATTGGTATACTATAGCTGAATAGTTAAGGTCATAGAATTTACCCTGATAAATGTTGATAAGCCTGTCGAGTAGGAAGTGTGTATTTTCAGCAGAAGTTTTGGTAAGGAGCTCTTTATGAAGATCCATACTAATTTCAACCTAATGCAATAAAGGTGAAACGAGACTCAAACTATCCATTTGGGGGAGGGAAGGGGTAGTTTACCCTGATGCACAGGAAAATCGACTTTAAATCGCCATAAACAGAGAGGAATTGTGTATCTAAGTTTAAACACTGTTGCCAGCTACTCTAAATATACTGATATTCCTGAGGGAAATGCTTTATCAACAAATTTGCCTCGATGTAAATTAATTGTTAAATATATAAATCAGACATGCCATACCTCTACCATTTGGCTTAATGTATCAATGTGATCATATGCAATGTTTTCTTTCTGGCCACAGGTAATTTAGAATCTTGATAATGATATTACCAATCTTAATGAATCCTGATCAATGTAATCAATATCCCACCGACTCGGTATTAACTGTGACTCTCATGCTTGAGGTAAGTCATCCACAGATCGACATATTTTGACACTACAAAGGTAACTCATCTAAATAATAATAGTTTACTACTTCTGTTAATCTAATTTGTCGCTAGTTTGTAGTTTGCTAACAAAAGGTGTATGTTATATATTATATAGTATGACCTGTACTATTATTTTATTCATACCAATAAAGTGGGTGGAGAGAGAGAGAGAGAGAAATAGAGAGAGAGAGAGAGAAAGTGAGAGAGAGAGAGAGAGAGAGAGAGAGAGAGAGAGAGTGTGACGTTTCAGTTACTGAAAGAGGGAATCTACTGTTCATTACGAATTAGTTTCGGGAACATTATTGTATGAACAAGTAAAAGTAAATAAGTTTAACATTCGTCACTGTATGTTATAGAACGTCACCTCCTCCCATTGTGTCCTACCCTTTTAACACTACGACAAGCTCCCTCCCTTCCCATCAAGCTGCGCCATCTATGGGGCAAAATCTTCGCTTGATTTAGGGAGGGGAGTGTGAGATCTTACTATATTCAGAGCAAACAAACTACACAACGGATTTACCCAAACCCTATGACTAGGTGGCCCACGCGGAATTGCGGCCGAGTGTACGTACACTCGACCAAAAAACAATCTTTACACTGGTGAGCTGTAAATAATCTAGTGTGAACAGAATGAATCGGGTGAAACATACGTCTGTGAGGTATTATCATAAGACTTCGACCCACTTCCAGAATGTTTAGAGCGTTAGTGTAAAGATTGATTTTTGGTCGAGTGTAGAGTATTAATCCTGCCTTGGCTGAGTGCAGGGTACCGATACATCGTTAATCTCTTAAGGGTATGGCCATCATAAAAGCTAGCGTGTCGTCAACTGTCTTTTATTGATTGCTTGTAATGCGTAGTGTGTCGAAGAATATGTAGAGGGATGTTTGTTGTTGTAATTGTTGTTTTTGTTACGTGGAGTGTCAGGGAAGTATATGGGGATATTTCTTGTGCTAGAACAAATCTGGTTATTGGTGAGTTCTACTATCAGAGAGTTGTAAGTATTTTATATATAACTATATTCAAACACAAAGGCAATTCATACAGGAGGTACAGAAAACACTTTGATTAATACAAAATGTTATATAAGTTCACACAATAATGATAAGAACAATACATAGAAACATAAATATACACAATCACAAGTCTAGTTAAAAATTAGCTTTTACTTGAGTTATAGGTAAAAGGGCGAGTGTGTTTTAAATGCAAGCTGAACATTTGCGTGATTTCATTAGGCCTATGCAATTATTCAATTACGGGGGTTGTTAGATCAAATCAAACTTCTGTTTTGTTTCAATACAAGTACATATATTAAGTTGATTACTTTGGAAATGTCGAAAATGTGTGTTGATTAACGTGGTATCATAATTGAGCTTTAGCAAAGTTAGTCTATATTTTAATCACGAGTATACGTTTTCTCTACATGTTTAAGTATAGTTTCTAGATTAATTTATATATAATTAACATTTACTACATGGGAATAAAAAAATATAGGTGTGCGCGATCGAGTGTTGAGGGTCTTCACAATTAAATCTCTTCTATTTAATGTTCAAAATTACGTTGACGCGGAAAAGCTCGATCGTAAAATAATTAATATTGAATAATGAAACACAAGCATACACACGTGTGTTTTGCTCTCCTTGATGGATGAGTGCACTGGATAACAAGAAGGGACTCTAGCAATTAGAGACGCACTACTATTATTTAAATATAGTGATTCCCCTGGCATCGGAGGGGGACTCCGTGATTTTGTTTAACTTGGCGTACTGTGATTTGCTACGACACTCGTCTGTCTTGGGCGTCTGGTTAGGTCTGGACTTTCTTGGGGTGTAATTTGCAGTTTCCTTCTTCGGCTCTGCTTGAAGGTTAGGTCTCGGACCACTATCTGTGCAAGGTTTCGGACCACACGTAAGTGAAAGGGTAGAGGTGAGTTTCGGCTCCCGCTGCTTGTTGCTAGAGGGTGAGCATTGAGCCTCACCGTTACGCCAGTTTTCACTTGTACTTGTGTTGGTATCATACACAACGGGTCAGTCTTGGGACCAGACTTGTTAGTATTAAACGTAGCAGGTTGACCAGAGCACTGTTTATTTTCAGTCTCCAGATCTGAGGTACTAGTCTCATACCTAGCAGGCTTACCATTAACATGTGGTGCTACCAGTCCTAAGACCTGGAGCCTAGTATCGAACCTAGTTTTCCAAGTTTTATGCCTAGTTGTCCCACCCTGTCTACCCAGTCTTCAGACCTGGAGGTGCTAGTATCGAACTTAGCTGAATTATTTTAGCCAGGTTAAGTGAAATAGTCTGTCCTAGTTCTGTGTATGTTGGTACCGATACGGTGTGAGCTAGAAGGGCATGATCTGATGTTGTTATTGTGCACACGGCTACCTAAAGCATTATTGTTTATTGTATGGCTGTATAGGGGCATCTGCGCGTGTGAAGAATGCGCAAGTCCTCACTCCCCGGGCTTTTTATGTCCTTGTCACTTGGTACTGGTGGTAGTCTGTACGGCCGCAATTCATATATGGGCATAGCAGTTGTTATTGCTGTTGTTGGATTTGTATCGTGGTGTGACGAAAGGTATGCAGGAGTATTTTTGTTTTATATTATTGTGGTTGTTATTGTTGTTATTGTATTGTTGTTGTTGTTATCGTTCTTTATATTTTTGTTGACTTCATTAAAGGTAGCGTGTCGTGACCGGTCTTGTATGGAATGCTTGTAATACGTGAAGTGTTGGAGAATATGACGGAGGGGTGATTGTTGTTGTTGTTGTAATTGATGGTTTCTTTATTTAATCTGTTGAAAGACATGTTTGTTGAAGTAATTGTTGTGTTTTTTACTTGGTGGGTCGACAAGTATGTAGAAGTATTTGTTGTTGTTATTGTTGTTTTTGGTTTTGTTGCGTCGAAAGCTATGCAAGATAATTGGTTATTGTTGGTTTTGTTATGTAGGGTGTCAAGAACCATATCAGTGAATTGGTAGTGTTATTGTTTTTGTTGTTGATGTTGCTTCTGTGGTTATTCTTGAAGTTGTTATTGTTGTTTTTGTTGTTGCTGCTGTTATTAATTATAGTGAGGCTATTGTTTTTACTGGTGGCAAACTGGTAGAGATGTTTTATTTATTGATGTTTGTATTGTTATTATTGTTGCTGCTGTTGTTGTTTTCTGTTCAGAAGTTGTCCTGTGCCACGTGAGAGAAAAACTGCATACCGGTACTCGACTCTAAGAAAACCATGCTTTGCTTTCTTAGTTACCGTACCGTACTTTTTATTATTACCGGTATTAACAATAATATATCATTAGCATCATTATTCGTATAAATATAATAGTAATAACTATACTACTACTACTACTACTTTTTGTCTATATGAGTGAGGGAGATAAAAGGCAGAACTGCCTGTGAGGAGTGATTCCCCCAGTATTGAAAGAGTGACAGGGCCAAAATCAAGGGACGTTCCAGCCAAAATGCCTGTTATTATGATTATTTTTGTATTCTGTTAATTTATTAGCGTAATGGTCTCTCTGTGTATGTGTGTTTGTGTGTGTGTATGTGTGTGCGTGTTTGTGAAAGCATTGATAACGTTCTTCAAGGGTGTCAGTATTCATAGGCAAATGCAGTTACATATATCAGTTTTCATTAATTATTCAAATACCTTTCTTATATAGTGTATTAAGTCACAGGTATCTATCACAGTGTGCCAACAGTGCCACCAAATAAACACTAAGGCTGGTGTAACATATTCCCGAATGTTATCAGCGACAGCGTTTGACTAAAAAAATAGAAACTTTTGCGCGACTGTGACCGAAAGAAACGTTACCCTGCGCGACTGTCGGTAACATATTTCCAACAGTCACCGAAATATTTAGAGACAATTTTCCGACAGTCGCAAACAATTCTCCAAACGTTCGGTGAAATCATCCGCCAATTTTTTCACGTTGTGCAGTGCAACCGAAACGATTGTCTCTGAATCGATGCACATTTTCGGAAACAAGTCGCCGACAATCCGCGCGACTGTCAGAAAATCATTTCCGACATTTTCCGAATGGTCAAGATTGCAATCATGACCACCCTGCTAATTGCAGGTAACCACCTGTGCTATATAAAAAGGTCCACCTGTCGACTGCCCTCGTCATTACCACAATGTCGTCCGTGGCTGTAGGTTTGGATTCTACCCGTTTGAAATGGCTGGCTACATTGATCCAGAATTGGAGTTGGAGTACCCCCAAATGGTTAAAAAGCTGTTTTATGGAGCATTTTTTGCAAATTCAGGGCCCAAATAGCTGAGATAGCTCTAAAACACGTAAAGGCTTTTTGGGGCAAATTTTTTAATTTCGCCGAAGGGTGACAGAAAGGGATTTTTTATTTTTTTTAAACCAAAGGTGTTCTAAATGATGAAACACGTGTTTTTGGACTGGTTTAGCTATTTCTGGACCAAATTGGCTGAGATGGCTCAAAACATGCATACAAGCTGTTTACCAGTGAAATCGTGAAATGGGGGAAAACCTATCTACGTATATCGTATATCGACGTATATCACCCAATCTACGCCCAAATGGTGAAAAACATGTTTTGGGAGCGTTTTAGCCCATTCTGGGCCCAAATGACACAAATAGCATTAACCAAAAAAAAATATTTAGCTAATTTTGGGCGCAATCGTAAATTTTGCCCAAAAGTTTCCGAACCAAACGGTTTCCAAATGGCAAAAAAACGCGTCTTTGGACAGTTGTAGCTGATTCTTGGCCAAATTGGCTGAGAGAGCCATAAACACGTATTTATGCGTTTTTCCGGTGAAATCAAGAACATGGGCAAAAACCGACCTAAATCGATGTGCATTATCTGAAGTACCCGCAATTGGCCAAATAAGCTAAACAAACACGTATTAAGCCTGTTTTGTTGGTGATATCTTGAAAATGGACGAAAATTTACCTAAATCATGTTTTTTTTACCCAAAGTACCTCAAAATGGGGAATAAATATGTTTTGGGAGCGTTTTCTTGACCCAAATGGTGGAGATAGCCCAAAGCACGCATTAACCTGCTTCCAGGCAAATTGTAAATCTTGCCTGAAAGTGACCAAAATGGACTTCTTCGAACCAAATTTGTTTACAATGATGGAATAAATTTTTTTGGACCATTGTAGCTCATTTAGGGCTAAATTGGCCGAGATAGGTAACAAACACTGTTAGGCTGTTTTCCGGTGAAATCGTTAACATGAGCGAGACCTGACCTAAATCGACGTTTTTGACCAAAACTACCCGCAAATATAAAAAAGTATGTCTTGGGAGCGTTATAGCGAATTCTGGGCCAATTTTTTTGTTTGTTTGCAAAATCGTAAATTTTGCCTAAATATGACTAAAATGAATTCTGTTTTTTAACCATATGCATTACAAATGATGAAAAACGTGTTGTGGACCGTTTTAGCTAATTCTGAGCCAAATTGGCCAAGATAGCTCAACCACACATGTTCAAGCTGTTTTCCGGTGAAATTGTGAAAACAGGTGAAAGCCGACCCAAATCCACGTATTTGACCGAAAGTATACCAAAATGGTGAAACACATGTTTTGGGAGCGTTTTCACCCATTCTGGGCTCAAAGAGCAACGATACCTCAAAAACACTCATTTAGGCGGATTTCGGGCATGATTGTAAATTTCACCTAAAGGTTACCAAAGTGGACTATTTCGAACCTAAGGGCAAAGGGTTTTCAAATAATGAAAAGCATGTTTTTTAGACTGTTATAGCTCATTCTGGGCCAAATTGCCCGAGATAGCTCAACATTACGTAATTATTCTGTGTTCCAGTTAGATCGTGAAAATGGGTGAAAACTGACCAAAATCGAAGTTTTCGACCTAAAGTACCACCAAATAGTAAAACACATGTTTTGGGACCGTTTTTGACCCAGAATACCCTAAAATGAAGTATGAAATATTATGGGCCACTGAAAAACACGTGTTTAGACAGCTTTTGAGCAAAATCGTATATCTCGCCTGAGAGTGACAATAATGGACTTTTTTCAACCGAAAGGGCTCCAAATGATGAGCAACGTCTTTATGGACCGATTTTGCTCATTCATTGGCTGTGATAGCTCAAAAACACGTATGATAGGCAGTTTTCCAGTGAAATTGTGAAAATGTGAGAAAACCGACCTATATACAGTACAGTATATGATTTGATCCAGCTAGCATGTAGATGCTAATTGCTTTTGAGAATATTGACACGGCCAGGTCAGGTCACATTTGGTGAAGTTTCTTTTGATATTTATGCTTTCAGAGACAAATTATCGCACGGTTGTTGGTTTTCTCCGACTGTCGGAAACCAGTTGTCCCGTCAGACTGTCAGCCCCCTGTCTTTCGGGCCAAATTATTTGAAAATTCATATGGTTTCACCGACTGTCGAAAACATTTTCTGACAGTCACACATTTTTCGGCGACAGTTTGTGCTGTAACATTCACGCCTCAACCCTATTGACAACACCCGACTGTCTCCGACACTTTCCAAAAACATTCGACTGTCGAAAACCTTTCTCCGAACGGTCTCCGAAAACACACAATAGTGATTTCTGTTTCCAACAATCGTGCTAATTTTTGGAATTTCCAAAAATTATGCGAAACTTGTCGGAGAAACCACCAAAACATCAACGAATGCTAAAGCGCAAGAGCTTCCAAATTTGTTGTCGGAGCCTGGTAATTTTAGTGATGTGGTGTCAGGAGTTATTTTATTCTTGCTAACATTAGGCGATTTAGGAGGAGCCTCTAGCAATCAAAATATAAAATCTATCTCAGTTATCCCTTTGATTCCTCCATGATTGTCTTCGTTTCGGTGTAGGACGGTGAAGTAGGACGGTGAACAGTAATTAGGGAATTTCAGTTATTTGATCTTAGTGGCTCAAGCAGTTAAGTAAAATAGTTATCCAGTGTATCACCAATACGCCTCCAATAATGGTCAATAATTCATATCCACGATTGCATACAGAACTCCGTGTATATTAATCTGATAATTATACCGGAACGTTTCTTGAAGAATATATAAAAGCTTTTGTATGGTGTGGCGATAAGTACCGTATATAAAGACTTTACTGTTATTCATTTTCTTATGTGTGGCGATAAAACATACATGTGTCCTTGCCCTTACACTGAGCCCTTGAATATGTAGATCTGTCATTTATGTTCTTCCAGTAGCTAATTATGCCGATAAGCACCCTTAATGGGGATTAAGTGATCTGACAGTAGATAGATAGATGGGTAAAGATATAAGCATATACTGCACAGTCCATCTACTTAAACGGAGTCATCAAATAAAAAGATCAGTTGTTAACGCTACTTCAATAATCATGGCTTGACCCTTCTCTTATGATATAAAGAAAGTTTATAGTGTGAGTAACCCTACCTATTATGAGTCTAGTCTACTAAGAACCAACTGTTTCGCCCCAGTAAATTGACAATTTAAAACGTTTTCCTTAGGCGTTGCACCTAAATCAGGTGTCGATTTTCATTATGGGTGAGCGAAAGCCAACCCTCAATTTAGGAGAAACAGGCCTTTGGTCTGGAATATTTTCTTTTGTATGATATTTGTATTCTAATTTTGAGGAGGGTCTAAAGAGGCGGTTTGTGTTAGTTTTGGTGGCAAACTTAAAATATATTGCTCGAAAATGGAAAGAAGTCTTCAAAACTATCAATACTTCTTTAGAAATATTAGATAGATAGACCGATAGATGAATAGATGGAAAGATACAAATAAAGTTATATAGATAGATGGATAGAAAGATAGATATATAGTCATTAAATATACATATCTGTGGATTACGCAGTTGCAGAACTCCTGGCCAGACCATTCTTTTATGGGTTGTTAATGACCTGTTTTATGGTTTGGTCAATACACGTAAACCAACCAGTTCACGACACTCTCATAATCATCATGCAACGGATACTTTTACTTTAACACTTAAAGTATACGATGACTCCTTTCTTTACCATATTATACCTTATATATATCGTTAATATACCCCTCAAATACCTGTTATATACCCTTCTTATACCGTTTACATACCACTTGTATACCACTTTCATGGGTTGTTTAAGGGGGGTCACCAGTTTGTTTTAATCTTTCTCTCCTTTGCTCTCTTTCCCTGGCTTGTATCCATTCGGCACCATTCAGCCAACTGTTTTAAGACGTGTATCCCCATCCAGGTGTCGATTTCTTCCTGGCGAGCGATAGCGAGCCAGCATAGTATATAGAAATCTGGCTTCGCCGAAAACATTTTGCTATCGACAAATTTAAAAATTTAGCTTGCTGTCAAAACAAAAATATATACATGCTGGCTAGCTACCGCTCGCCAGGAAAATATTGACACCTGGATGGGTGTAAACGTCTTAAAACAGTAAGCTGAATGGGGCCGAATGGATACAAGCCAAAGAGAGAGGGAGAGAAAGATAAAAAAGCGTGGTGTGCTCCCTTAATGTCCTTGTTTATGGTTTGGTCAATTCACGTAAACCGAACCGTTCACGACACTCTCATAATCGTTCACGACACTCATAATCGTTCACGACACTCTCATAATCGTTCACGACACTCTCATAATCGTTCACGACACTCTCATAATCGTTCACGACACTCTCATAATCGTTCACGACACTCTCATAATCGTTCACGACACTCTCATAATCGTTCACGACACTCATAATCGTTCACGACACTCTCATAATCGTTCATGACACTCTCATAATCGTTCACGACACTCATAATCGTTCACGACACTTTCATAATCGTTCACGACACACTCATAATCGTTCACGACACTCATAATCGTTCACGACACTCTCATAATCGTTCACGATACTCTCATAATCGTTCACGACACTCTCATAATCGTACAATGGATAATTTCAACTTAACCTTTTCAGTACATGACGCCTTTCTTGACACTATAGTAATATAAATGGTGTAACAATATAATAAAAGTATATACCGTACTTTTAGTACCGTAAATGTTTATAACTCTATTAATCTAGCTCAACTAGTATATTACGAGTAGTTCTTCTATATATGTTCCGTACTAATTAGAACTTCGCGTACAAATGCACAAGTACAAACCCGTTCACGACATTCTCGTAACACGTACAGTATACCTCATCAAACGTCTTGGAGAGCTGATATGGGTATTACTTTAGTTATTACTGAGTGTGTTGATGCTCTCTGTAATTATTGATTAAATATTCTTCTTCTTCTTTGTATTCTTTTTCATCCTCTTCTCCTTGTTCTTCTTCTTCTTCCTCTTCTAGTTTGTCCCTAGACCCCTTTCAGGAAAATACAAGAAAAAATTCGGCCTCAAAACTTTCCTTCGCTGTCACTCGCCAGGAAAATATCGACACTTGAATGCAAGGGACCTTTTCTATAATTATTATACTAATTAAACTCTTCTAATTATATATATACTGTATATATATATATATATATATATATATATATATATATATATATATATATAGAGAGAGAGAGAGAGAGAGCGAGATAGAGAGAGGGAGAGAGAGAAGTTTTCCGTCTCATTAATTCACGTCCACTCACCAATTTTCTGCAGTCTCTCTCTCTTCAGTGTTGCATCTCTCCCTATTCTATCGCTATTACAATAATCAGTATTCCACAGAGCTCTCTCAGTGTTTACCACCCCCTCTTCGTAGAACACATAGCACCCTTCTTGCAACACAATCCCACCCCTACTCTGTGTAACTCTCCAACCCAAGAGGGAAACGTTTTTCTCAATCTTCTTCTATTCAACAGCTGATCTCTGGAACTCTCTCCCAGAATCAGTCATTCCATCTTTCTATGACTTATATTGCTTCAAACTCCGTGTGTCCAGGCATTTTGGCTCGATCGTCCCTTGATTTTGGCCCTGTCACTCTTTCATCTCTGGGGAAAGCACTCGCTACAGGCAGTTCTGCCTTTTGTCTCCCTCACTCACATGGACAAAATAAATAAATATACTATATATATATACTGTATATATATATATAAATACTGTATATATATGTATTGTATATACAGTATATATAATGCATACTAATTGGGAAAGTCTACCAGTAATTATATTCAGACCTTTCTTTTTAGGGTTATTAAAGCTCTGGTTTATGGTTTGGATAATACCCGTAGACCAACCCATACACGACACTCTTGTAATCATACAGAATGGCTACTTCTACTTTAACTCTTTCATTAGATAATGCCTTACTTAACCTTATTCTGACTACATAATGCCTTACTTCACCTTAATCTGGTTATCTTTAACACTTACACTGCGGGTATATTTCCGACTATTTCCGCCGAATTAAGGCTCATTCAGACACTCTGATTGATTAAGCAAGTGTCTGAATGAAATTAAACATATTCAGCCAAAAACTAGAAGAAATTAGCGTTAAAATGACACCAAAACGAGCTTTGTAACTCGCACGCTTCACCCACAGTGCTACCATAGACATTCGCTAACACTGAGCAATTATCGCTAATGTCGCGCTAGATTTGCATTTGGCAGCGCTGTATGTATAGCGAGAATATGGCTCATACTTCTCAGTGCTGCGGCCGGCTGACTGGAGAGAAAATGGGTGGTATGTCGCGCTCCCGCTCTCTCGCACTTGATTCTAGAGGCTTTAAGAGGCTTTGAAAGCCTGTAAATTGCTATAAATTGCCATAGCGTTCCGGAACGTCTCCCGCAGTCAATGGGTTAAATGATTATTTTAGCCTGCGAATGTGAAATGGGAGTCAGACGGTTACAGTTTTGGACAATTTTAGCTGTCTTGTTTTTCATGGCGACCAATAACAAGC
The DNA here is from genome assembly GCA_037953745.1 of Lithodes maja. Classification (NCBI taxonomy): domain Eukaryota; kingdom Metazoa; phylum Arthropoda; class Malacostraca; order Decapoda; family Lithodidae; genus Lithodes; species Lithodes maja. The sequence goes on along the minus strand of JBAKBP010005787.1, from coordinate 49,153 downwards.
CAAAACATTCAGATTGTAGGGGGTTCTAAGCAATGTATTTTTGCCCACTATTGCTCGCCAAGAAAAAATAAAAATAAAAGCAAAACACAGGACAACTGGCCACAGCTATAGTGTGTGTGTGTGTGTCATTGGGTTACTGATGGTTGACTGATAACTTTGTTTATCTAAATATAATCCTGCTTGACTAGCCTACAGTGACACCAGCGCCATCTGTTGATACAGTATATTAACCCCTTGTGTGCAGTTACACTTTATTCTTATATAATCTCTATTTGGTGAATTGTATATTTAGTTACATATTCTATTATATATATATATATATATATATATATATATTTCTTTTGCTTTTTTAGGTAGGTTATCACCCCTGGTAGCCTACTTCTGCATATTTCATACTTTTTTTGTTTTTGGTTATTTTTGTTTTCGGTTAGTCTAGGCTATCATCCCTGGTGGCCTATTTCTGCGTACGGTACTTCAATTTTTAAATTTTCAGTTAGGCTATCACCGCTGGTGGCCTATTTCTGCGTACCGGTATTTCATAATTTTTGTTTTAGGTTATTTTTGTTTTCGGTTAGTCTAGGCTATCATCCCTGGTGGCCTATTTCTGCGTACTTCAATTTTTAAATTTTCAGTTAGGCTATCACCGCTGGTGGCCTATTTCTGCGTACCGGTATTTCATAATTTTTGTTTTCGGTTAGGATAGGCTATAATCCCTGGTGGCCTATTTCTGTTTAAATAAACATAAAATTGTTTTCGGTTCGGCTATCACTGCGTATTCAAATTAAATTTTGTTTTGTTTTAATTTTCGGTTAGGCTATCACCGCTGATAACCTATTTGTGTGTATTTCAACATTTTTGTTTTCGGTTAGGCCTATTTAAGTAAGTGAAGCGACCTGAAGGGAGTGAAGTGTTTTTAAAGTGAGTTTAGTGTTTTTAAAGTGAGTTAAGTGTTTTTAAGTGAGTGAAGTGATCTGAAGAAAGTGATCGTCACCATGCCTCGTGCCTGTACGAACTGCGCCGGTAGGTTTGGTGCTTCCATGTTTGCTCCTGCCGATCCACAAGTCTGCTGACTCTGCCAGCAACGAGAGGATTTGACAGCAAAATTGGATGAAGCCCACAACAAGATCAACACCCTCACCAGGAAGCTGGAATCACTCCAAGAGTTTGTAACACTCAACGTTGGAGTATCACTAACTCCAATTGTTTCAACTCCAGCATCCACCACCGCCCCAACGTCATCAGCCAACAATCCAACACCTGCAGTAGACACTGCAGCAGATGCTTCTGGCGAACCTGAGCCGACATCAAACCAGGACAGCCGCCCTGTTCACCTTAGTCTCTCCCCCACTCCTCGTGCAAGAAGCCTGCTAGCACGAACAGTACCAACCCCTCGCCCCCGTTCTAACCACTCCTCTCCCCGACCTGTACGTAGAGTCCCGCCACCACAGGTATCCGGATTTACACCAGTGAGGAACGGTGCACGGCCAACGCAGAAAAGGTTTCATCTACCAGTCACAATGTCAAACAGATTTGAGATATTGGTAGAGATGGAAGACGAACCAGAAGAGACCAGGCTCGTTGGGGATTCCATCCTACGAGGACAGGTCGAAGAGTTCTGCGACAGAGTCCCAAATCAACGAAAAAGATTTTGCATCCCAGGAGCTGGACTGGACGACATTGTGGAAGCCTTCGAAGATACCACAAAGGATGCAAATGAAAATACCCTTTTTGTCATCCATGCTGGTTCAAATGACGTCATGCGCACCAGATCCGAAGAATTGATGGAGAAATATCGCAAGATGATCCAGCACTACAAAAACAAGTCAAGGAATATCATCATCTCAGGCATTCTCCCCAAGATCGACGCACCTGACAAATTCTACGACAAGGCCTTCAGCACAAATAGCAGACTAAAATATTTGTGTCTGAGGGAAGAAGTTGAATTCATCAACCTCTGGGACAACTTCTACAACCAGCCTACTCTGTTCCGCAAGGATGGCACTCATCTAAACCCTGTGGGTTCAGCACGCATGGGTCGTCTCCTACACGAAGCAGTCCGCAGCCATGGATCAAAAAACGCCATCCGAGAAGAAGCAGCAGTGACATAAATCATCCAACGCCAAGAAAAAAACAGAGGCAACCGAGGACCACCAGCGATAAGGACCGAAGACAGCGAGGACCGAGGACAGCCATGAACATAAATGTATCTCCGACAAGAACCAAAAATATTATTAGAGACCGTTCCGTGAGTTCTAAAATAAAAAATGTAAAGGTTTTCTATGCAAACGCTCGTAGCATACGCAATAAATTTTCAGATTTAGAGGAGCTAGTGTTTACAGAAAATTATGATGTGATTGGCATAACAGAATCTTGGCTCAATACAGAAGATAGAGACTTTTTAGCAGAGTATTCACTTCCCGGTTATGTAATGTTTGAGAAAAGCCGAATAAATCGAAATGGAGGTGGCGTTTTACTTTATATCAAACAGAGTCTTAACCCTACCCTCTTGTCAAAACCTCAATTTGTGAACGTCGATGCATCTTTTGTGCTAATAAAGAATAATAAAGGTACAAAAATAATACTTGCATTAATATACAGACCTCCAGCTCAATCAGTGCAAACTGACTGAGAAATTTACGAACAAATTGCAGATGTAAGTAACTCACAAGATACCGTAATTTTTGGCGACTTTAATTTACCTGTGACCAAGTGGGGCGATACTCTTACTTCACACTCCGGACATGACTTGTATACGAACTTGCAAGAGAGTTCGCGGTATCACTTTGTTCGAACGCCGACCCGTGGTAATAACGTTCTTGACATTGTACTTGCAACAAAAGAAGAATTAATAGAGAATTTGAATGTTGGTGATGAATTCAGTAACAGCGACCATCGTACGATAACTTTCACTTTAAAGTTTACTAGTAACGAACCAAATAGTAGCATCGAAAAAGTTCATAATTTCAAGAAAGCAAACTTCCATAAACTTAGAGCTATGTTTAAAGAAACTGACTGGAGCTTTTTAATTAACAATAACGACATAAATACATCTTGGAAGTTATTCGAAACCACTTACCTAAAAGCAGTGCAAGGTGGCATACCATCGAAAATACGGCGTCCAGGCCATAATAATAAGCCCAAATGGTGGAATAAAGATATTTCAAACTGCCTGCTTGCTAAAAAATTTGCTAATGATAGATAAAAATCCTCACAAAATGACGAAGAACGGGTGAAATTTGTAGAGCTACGACGCAAAGCCAAAAAGTTAATTAAGCAAAGTAAAAAGACCTTAGAGTTACATATTGCGAATCAAAGTAAAACAAACCCGAAAGAATTCTATAGTTATATCAGAAAGAAAAAAGTAGTTACTTCAACTGTTGGACCGTTAGTCGATGAAAATGGAGAATACACCAAAGACGAAGTGCAAATGAGTAATGCCCTCAATACCTTCTTTGCATCAGTTTTTACAACAGAAGACCTCAGTGATATCCCTACACCATCGCCGATTCAGATTGATAATTCAGATGTTCTAAGCAATATCACCGTTACAGAGAGAGAAGTATTGAATTGATTAGATAAACTCAAGGTAAATAAAACGCCTGGACCTGATACAATCTCGCCTAGAGTTCTAAAGAAAGCTAAGGATGAGCTCTCCAAACCACTGACATTACTATTCAATAAATCCTTGCAGTCTGGATCTATGCCTGATCAGTGGAAGCTAGCCAACGTAACACCGATATTCAATAAAGGCAACAAATCCCTACCCAGTAACTATCGTCCAATTAGCTTAACCTCAGTTGTATGTAAAATGCTAGAAACGGTCATACGAGACAGACTCTTAAATCACTTAGAGGAAAATAACATACTTAAAGATACTCAACACGGCTTTCGTAAAATACGTTCCTGTTTAACAAACCTCTTAGACTTCTTCCACGATATCCTCAACCTCTACGATGAGAGTAAAGCTGTAGATATTATATACCTTGATTTTCAAAAGGCCTTTGACAAAGTTCCCCACAAACGTTTACTGCTAAAGCTAAAAGCGCATGGAATACAAGACGGTGTGTTGAAATGGATAGAAAATTGGCTCAGCGACAGAAAGCAAAGAGTAGTCATAAACGGTAAGGCATCTAAATGGACCAATGTAAGTAGCGGGGTACCCCAGGGATCGGTACTAGGACCAATTATCTTTCTAATTTACATCAACGACATAGATGAGGGTCTCACCTGTACAATCTCAAAATTTGCTGACGATACAAAAATTGCAAATAGCGTACTCTCAAAAGAACAAGTTGACGATATGCAACACAATCTAGATAAGTTGTCATATTGGGCCCAAATTTGGCAAATGAGTTTCAATGCGGATAAATGTAAAGTACTACATATCGGATACCTAAATGAGAAAGCAAACTATTCGATGAATGGCACTCAGCTTAAGAATGTAAACAGAGAAACCGATCTGGGAGTAACAATATCGAGTAACCTAAAACCGAGTCAACAATGTTCAGAAGTTGTTAAGAAGGCAAACAAAATAATTGGCTTTATAGGCAGGTCATTTGAGCATAAATCCAAAGAAGTTATCCTAACCCTTTACAATTCCTTAGTCCGCCCTCTTCTGGAATACTGCGTTCAATCCTGGTGCCCTTATTACCAAAAAGATATAAACAAGCTAGAACGAGTTCAACGTAGAGTTACCAAAATGATACCTAGCCTAAAGAACAAACCATACGAAGAGCGTCTTAGAGAATTAAATCTATTTCCTTTAACCCAGCGCAGATTAAGAGGTGACTTAATTCAAGTGTTCAAAATCATCAAAGGCATCGACAATATGAACTGTAGTAAGTACTTCACTATCGACCAATCTACTTACACGCGGGGAAATGGTTGCAAAATTATTGGTAAATCTTTTAACTCAAACGAATCTAAGAATTTCTTCTTCAATCGAGTTGTCAACTTGTGGAATGGGCTTCCCCGAAACGTTATAGACTGCATCACCGTTGATTCATTTAAACTCCGCCTAGACAAATATCTCGGATCAAACCCGCGACTGACTGCGTTTGTAAATGAATAACTTTATTTTATCCCCCCCTCAGTTACTAACCCATCTGTCCCCTACTAACTTCCAAATCCTGCCACGGACATTAGTTCCAGGGCAGTAATTCCCTTTCCAATGTTCCCTTACCCACTCTAAACCACTGTTTGGACACTTGATCCTCAGTGTTTTGGAGGACAAGCAACCTAGAAGGGTCACTAGATCTGTTGTTGCTTGATTTCCTTTGTACTCCTTTGTACTCCTACATGGGTCAGCTTATACCCCCTTGGTTTGCAAAGATCCTTCCTAATCTGGATAACATTGTCTAGTATATATTAGCCCGAATCCAGGGAAGAAAGACGGCATCATAGTGGAGGGAAGCGGGGCAAAACGGCCACGCTCCTAAAGGGCTCGAAGCGAAACGGCTACACTCTTAAATGGCCACACTTCTAAACAGCCACACTCCTAAATGGCTACACTCTTAACTGGCCACACTTCTAAAGAGCCACACTCCTAAATGGCTACACTCTTAAATGGCCACACTTCTAAACAGCCACACCCCTAAACGGCTACACTCTTAAATGACCACACTTCTAAACAGCCACACTCCTAAACGGCTACACTCTTGAATGGCCACACTTCTAAAGAGCCACACGCCTAAATGGCTACACTCTTAAATGGCCACACTTCTAAACAGCCACAATCCTAAACGGCTACACTCTTAAATGGCCACATTTCTAAACAGCCACACCCCAAAATGGCTACACTCTTAAATGGCCACACTTCTAAACAGCCACACTCCTAAATGGCTACACTCTTAAATGGCCACACTTCTAAACAGCCACACTCCTAAACGGCTACACTCTTAACTGGCCACACTTCTAAACAGCCACACTCCTAAACGGCTACACTCCTAAATGGCCACACTTCTAAACAGCCACACTCCTAAACGGCTACACTCTTAAACGGCCACACTCTTAAACAGCCACACTCCTAAACGGCTACACTCTTAAACGGCCACACTCGTAAACAGCTACACTCCTAAACGGCTACACTCTTAAACGGCCACACTCTTAAACAGCCACACTCCTAAACGGCTACACTCTTAAACGGCCACACTCTTAAACAGCCACACTCCTAAACGGTCACGCTCCTAAATGGTAACACTCCTAAGCGGTCACACTTTTAAGCTGCCACAATCCTGAGTGACCACATTCCAAAATGGCCACATCCCAAAGAGCCATTCACCTAAACAGTCACATTCCTAAACGGCCCCACTCCTAAACGGCCACATCCGAAAACGGTCACATTCCTAAACGGCCATAACCGAAAAGGCACAATCCTAATCATTCACACTCCTAAACTGCCATGCTCGTAAACGACCACCTTCCCAAACAGCCACACTCCTAAGCAGCCACAACTCAAACAGCCACAATACTAAACAGCCTCGGTTCGGTTTGATTTAGTTAATCTAGATTTGGTTAGGATTGTGTTAGTCTGGTTAGGTTAGATTAGGATTAGTTAGGCTAAATTGAGTAGGATTAGGCCGACCTGGTTTTGGCCGTTTCGGTGTGTGGCCGTTTTGACTTGAAACAGTCTTGAAGTGCTTAATGTTTTCACTTCCTCATGTTTAGCTCCATTAGTGTTAAGATCTTATGGCGTTCGGCTCATTAGTTTGGAGTTTTAAAACCTTTCACCCCATTTCTTTGTCAATATTAAGACTTTTCGCGTTATTTAGGCGACGATTTTGTCCTGGCCAGCAATAGCAAGCCTGTAATTTAAGAGGAACTGGCTGTCGGCCGGGACATTTTTCTATCGAAAAAAGTACAAATTTATCTTGAAGGAGGGTCTTGGAGTGTATTTTTGTTTTCCTTTTCTTTTTAAGCTTCATGAAGGTCTAGGGAGGAAGCTAAAACAAATATAATGTTTAAGCTTCATGAAGGTCTAGGGAGGAAGCTAAAACAAATATAATGTTTTGTATAAATGAGCAAATAAATACGCCCATAATCCCCCTTAATTTCCAGAGATTATTTGTTGTCTGGAGTTGAATAATCGTCTACTGTTAGCCAAAATGAAAAATAGCTTGTGTCCCGGTACTGAGAGGGTTGAGAGCACCAACTTTAAACTTTTGACCACGGGCAGCTTTTCCCAAGATTGGTTGAATGACATACGTATAGTAAATCGCCTACCCGACCTTTGAGCCATCCCATACGCACAGTAGATAAACTACAACCAGTCTCGTAAGGATCAATAAGTATGATGTTGCTTGCTTTCCTTGTACTCCAGTATCTAGTGATGTTCAGGGTATTGTAAATCAGAGACCAAAGCTGCATAACAAACCTTGAGAAACGCGCACGACTCTAGGCCTCACCTAATAGAGCAGATGAAGAAAAGCTAATCTCACCAACAATTAATCCATATATCTTATGGTGATTTTATTTAATAGAAATCTATAGACACTGGAATTTTACTTTTGTGGATTAAAATGTGTGGACATGTACTCTCAGGAAGTGAGGCTCCAAAAGGTGGTGCTTCGAGGTATAAATTATTTTTAGATAGTCGAACTTCTACAATGTTGAGAAGTGATTGTTAAGACTGTCGTTCTTAATAATCTCTGGAATTTGAGATTCTCTAAACTCTAAAGTCAAATATAATCGTTAGCTGAGTAGTCTTGTTAAAACAAAATTAAATACGAACGATAACGTGCTAAGCCTGCATAGGTCAGGTTGTCACCAAGGTTGGGTATGAAGTGTTGCCTCCTACATTGCACAAGATTTTCAGTGGGTCATATCTATAGACATGCCAAATTTCAGCCCAGTTCCTAAACATATACCGTACGGGTTGGATCAATATTGTTATCCACGACAACAACGGGGAAAAAAAAAAAAAAAAAAAAAAAAAATATATATATACTGTATACTGTATATATAATATATATATAATATATAATATCAACAACCACAAAATTGAAATAAGTAACTAAAATACAGTTGGGAATGTTAAGGGGAGATTTCCACTTGAGTTTTTTCTTTTCTTGACCCCTTCCTCCCTCATGTGTAGCCCCATTGCTTTTGAGATTTTAAGAAGTTCGCCCCATTAGTTTAGCAGTTTTAAGAACTTTTGCCCCATTTCTGTCAATGTTTAGACCTTTTGTGCCATTTAGGCGTCAATTTATTTCTGGCGAGCGTTAGCGAGCCTGTAATTTAAGCAGAACCGGCCTTTGGCCGGTATATTATTCGGTAGAAAAATTTACAAATTTATTCCAAAAAAGGGGGTCAAGGGGATGTAATTTTAAGCTTGATGGAGGTCTAGAGCATATACTAAAAACCTCCCCTTAAGGAGAGATTTTTAGTTATTTGTTTATTTAATATTGATATTTCTGTTTTTCTTAGTTGCTTCCCTAGACCTCCATCAAGCTTAATAAAATACTCCAAAGAACCCCCTTCAAGCGAAAGGCCGGTTCCTCCTAAATTGTAGGATCGCTATCGCTCGCATGGAAAAGAATAAACTCCTAAATGTCACGATAGGTCTTAAAATCGCAAAAATAAAGGGGCGAATGTCTGAAAATCTCAAAGTTAATGGGGCCAAGCATAAGGAAGAAGGAAGTCAGAAAATCCCCCCTTAACCCATCCAGTACCAGCGTCTGCCCTGATCCGTCAGTCCAATGGGGTTACACTAGTACCAGCGACAGCTCTCATCCATCGGTAATAATATGCGACCCTTGTTCCTGCTATCAAGCGAGAGCTGCTAACATGACTTGGTGGCACTTCTGTGAGGTTGTTGGCAACACTGCTCATACTTTCCCCTAGCTGCTCAAGGCCAGAGGAGTCAGTCAAACACCAACTCTCGTGGTGGGAAAGTGTTGTCTCATTGCTGATGAGCCATTTTGGCCAGAATGCCTGGTACTGTGGGGTACATCTAATCTAATATGTTATGCTGCAATAGGGGCTAATAGTTTCTCACAAAAACGTTCATGAGTGACTCGTGTAGAAGTGTAAAGTAGAGACCCGTAATAAGTAAACATCCATTTGATCTCTCTTAAAGGCAGGTATTTGTTGTTTCTGGACCCCCTTCTCCCTCATACTTAACCCCATTATTTATGAGATCTGAAGATGTTTGCCCCATTAGTTTGGCAACTTCACGACCTTTCACTCCATTTTTTTGCCAATAGTAAGACCTTTCGAGCCATTTAGGTGTCCATTTTTTTTGCTGGCGAGTGATTGCGAGCCTGTTATTTATTAGGAACCGGCCCTTGGCCGGGACACTATTCTGCCGAAATATGTACAAAATTTATCTCAAAGGAGGGTCTTGGGGTTGTATTTTTAAGCTTGATGGAGGTTCAGGTAGCAAACTAATAAAAATATATGTAGGCCTAATAATCTATCTATCTATCTATTGCCCGACGCCGTGATCCCCGAAGGGGTGGCCACGAACGAACCGCCCCCATGCACCTCTGTGCCCAGTCAGTCGACGCCCCTCCTCCCAACCAGCACCGCCTTCGTTCATGTAGTTCCTCACTCCATCCTTCCACCTCATATTCGGTCTACCTCTCCCCCTCTGTCCCTCCACCTCGCTCTCGTACACCCTCTTAGTCATTCTCTCGCTTTCCATACGTTCCATATGGCCGAACCATCTCAAGTTGTTCCTTTTCACACTTTCCAGCACATCTACCTCCACACCACAACTCCTTCTTACTTCCTCATTAGTCTGTCTATCCCTCCATGTAACTCCGCACGCACTCCTTAAGTAATTCATTTCCACTGCTCTCACTCTTGGTCTGAGTCTCTCAACCAACGTCCATGCTTCGCTTCCGTAAGTCAGTGTCGGGATTACCACACTGTCATGCAAGGACTTCTTCACTTCCATACTGACCACCCTATTTCTTGTTACTGCTTTTAGCGTTCCTACAACCCTCTTCCCCTGTTGTACCCTCTCCCGCACCTCTTCATCCATAGTCCCATCTTTACTCAACACACTGCCCAGATACTTAAAAGAGTTGACGATCTCCATAGCCTGACCGTTCAGCTTCACCTCACACTCTGTGACTTCACCCCTTTCGAAGACCATAACCTTGCTCTTCCCCGTATTTACCTTCAAATTCCGTTTTTCGCACACTGCTCCAAACTCATTTACCAGACCCTGCAACTCCCATTCATTATCACTAATCAGAACTGTATCATCCGCAAACAGCAGTATAGGTAGCTTCCACTCAATTCCCTCCCTTTTCAGCGATACACCAACATCCACTGCTCTTGATAGTATTTCTTTCATAACTCCATCCATATATACAGTAAACAACCACGGGGACATCACACACCCCTGTTTCAAACCAACATTCAGGTCAAAGAACTCGCTCTGCTCACTCTCCACACGTACTGCCGCCTTTGCACCCTCATACATGCTCTTCACTGCTTTCAGCAACTTGCCCTCTACTCCGTATATTCTAAGTACTTTCCACAAACCTTCTCTATCCACTCTGTCATAGGCCTTCTCCAAGTCCATAAAGGCAACATACACCTTTTGTTTCTTCTCCAGATACTTCTCCACAACACAATTCAGGGTAAAAATCTGATCTACACATCCTCTTCCCTTCCTAAAAACCTCCCTGCTCGTCGCCTATCCATTTCTCCGTTCTCACTCTCACTCTCTCAATCACTACCCTACTGTATACCTTCCCTACTACGCTTAGAAGACATATTCCTCGGTGGTTACCACACACTCCTCTTTCCCCTTTGCCCTTATATCGGGGGACTATTATGCCAGTCTTCCAGTCATCGGGTGCACTCCCCTTCTCCCATGCTAGTTTGCACATTTTCCATACCCATTCTATCACTATCTCACCACCATACCTCAACATTTCCCCACACACTCCATCTGTGCCTAATAATAATATAAATAATAAATACAAATATAAATAATTGCCCCCTTAACCCTTTCATTGCGAGACCTATTCAGGAACGTTCTGGCAATTTAAAGCAATTTACAGGCACTTAAAGCCTCTTAAAGAGTGTGGAGACAAGTGCAAGTGAGCAGGAGCACGGCAAGCCACCGTCCGGTCTCCAGCAAGGCAGCTGAGGCACTGAGTGGCAACAGCCATATCTTGCAAGACCAATGCAGCCCTGCCATAGGCAAATATAACGCGACATTGCTCATTATTAGCGAATATTTGCCAATGCATATGAGAGCGCTGAGGGTTAACCTCGCATTCTACGAAGCTCGTTCTGATGTCATTTTTAAGCTATTTTCTTTTAGTTTTTGGCTGAATACATTTAATTTAATTCAAACACTTCCTTAACCCTTTCACGTTTTTATGACGCAGAGGTTGCCAGATTAGCAATAATATATAGAGTTCTCTCACTCTTGTAATTACCTCTCCAAAATTAGTTTTCTGCCCACAGCTCACTCAAAGACAACTGCAGAGGTTGAATTAACTAATCTAAAGGTTTCTAAATACCCCTGATGGTAACAAAGGCTTTAAAGTATCCCTAATAGGCTCAAAATTGCGTCAAGAACGTGAGAGGGTTAATCATTCAAGAGTGCCTGAATGAGCCCTAATATACCGGAAATATGCCCCCAGTGTACGAAGTGGTAAGAAGGCACGACAAGCCACTAATAATAGCATAACTGTATATTGTGGTTAAAGTTAACTATCCTATAATAATGATTAATGCAGGTAGGCCTACTAATAGTAATAAACAAATCATAGTAAAATTACATTTAGTTCCAAAATTTCTATAAATAAATAATACGACATAACACATTATTGCATTGTCTCATTTGGGTTCAATGCAGGTTCATAGGGGTGTAAAATATAGGGGCTTACATTAAAATGAAAAGGGTACCGGTATATATACTGTCCATAATAATCTACCCTTTATGTGGTATATTGGTGACAATAAACGCATATGATATTAGGAAAGAAAGGTATATCACCACCAATATACAGAGAGATGTATAATTATATACTGTTATGCCCATGATGCATTTGCAGCAGTACAGACCACCACCAATACCACACCACAAGGACCCCCAAAAACCCAGAGAGAGAGAACCAGCGCACTCTTCATGCGCGCAGACACCCCCATACAGCCAAACGAAAAACAAGAATGCCGTCGGAGGCGTCCTAAACAACAACAACATCGGATCGTGCCTCTAGCTCACACAAAATTCAAACCAGCATATGCAGAACTAGGATATTGTCACTCAACCTGGCAGAAATATGCTTGTTAGGTTTAATGCTAGCACCTTCAGGTCTGAAGACTGGAACAATCCTAAGTACAAGACTGGGAATACTATATTCGATGCTAAACACCAGGTCCAAAGACTGGTAGCACCAAGTGTTGTTGGTAATCTTACTATGTTTGAGACTAGCCCCTCAGGTCTGAAGACGGAAAGTGAAAATTGCTCTAGTTAGCCTGTTATGTTCGACACTAGCAAGTCTGGTTAAAAGACAGACCCGTTGCGTTCGAAGCCAACATCTTGTGCAAGATAATGTAATAGTGAGGCTTGTTGTTCACTCTCTAGGTCATAGACTATATAAACAGCAGCCGAGACTCACCTCTACTCTTTCTTTCACATGTGGTACTAAACTATGCACAGCTAGTGGTCCGAGACCAAGTCTACAAGCAGAGCAACAGCAGAAGCCAGCAAGTTCTAGCAAGAAGTAGCCCAGGCCTAACTAGACACTCAAGAAAGACAAGGGTAGAAATAAAAGCCCAGTACGCCACCCAAAAGAATAATCACTGAGTCCTCCGACACCAGGGGAATAATTGAAATCAAATAATACATAGTGTGTCTCTAATTATTAGAGTCCCTTTTTGCTTTTTGTATATTTTTCCCCTTCAGGAAAAACAAAACACACATTCCTATCCTTGTGTTTCCCTAGTTAATTTTCTTATTATTAAGATCGACCATTTTAGCTCCGGCATAATATAGAAGATTAAGCCGACTGCGAAAACACTCCAACACCCGCTCTCGCACACCTTTATTTTAGTGATTCCCAAGTAGTAAATATTCGTCAATTATTAACTTGATTTAGAAATTATATCCAAGAGATATAGAGAAAACTTGAACTTTTGACAATAAAACAAAGTCTAACTTCGCCAAAACTCGACTCTGATATGTACAGTAGATAATCGAAACAGTATTATGAAATATCCATTAATAGTAAAATGTTATATAGCATACACGTCTAATAAAATATATAGTTTGCTGATTCTAAAAACCTACATAACTAAATAATTACATAAATACATTCACGCACTTCTTGTTCAGCTTATATTCTGTAGCACACGGCTAAAGATAATGCGTACCCACTTTTAGCTATAACTTAAGTAAACATTTATTTTCAACTAACAATGAAGCAACATGGTTGAGCCCGAGAACTTTCAGTCTTCTACTGTACTTCCTACTTCTCAGCTTGTTCTTCCTCAGTCCAAATACTCTCCTTTCCTACTTTACTCCAGCCATCTGGTCTAGTTCAACTAACCTTGTGAATTGTATAGATATATATTCAGCTATGACTCAAGTAAACATTCATTTGTATAGATATATATTCAGCTATGACTCAAGTAAACATTCATTTGTATAGATATATATTCAGCTATGACTCAAGTAAACATTCATTTGTATAGATATATATTCAGCTATGACTCAAGTAAACATTCATTTGTATAGATATATATTCAGCTATGACTCAAGTAAACATTCATTTGTATAGATATATATTCAGCTATGACTCAAGTAAACATTCATTTGTATAGATATATATTCAGCTATGACTCAAGTAAACATTCATTTGTATAGATATATATTCAGCTATGACTCAAGTAAACATTCATTTGTATAGATATATATTCAGCTATGACTCAAGTAAACATTCATTTGTATAGATAGATATTCAGCTATGACTCAAGTAAACATTCATTTGTATAGATATATATTCAGCTATGACTCAAGTAAACATTCATTTGTATAGATATATATTCAGCTATGACTCAAGTAAACATTCATTTCAACTAGCCTTCTGAATCATGTGTATATACAGTATATTCCGTGTATTATTGTAACTGTATTGTGTGACTAAATATTCCATTTTTATATTAATAACAGTGTTATTATGTACCTATTGAATAACTTGCCTTTGTGTTTGATTGTAGTTATATACTAAATACTTATATTTTCCTGTTTAGTAGAACTCACTATTGACAGATTTGTCCAAGCAAAATATAAGCCTTTTCCATGTTTTTTTGTCTTCTTCTTTTCAGTCCAGCCTTTGCCTGACAACATATTTTCAGGGGTCAGTTATTGCTTTTAACACTATCTGGTCTGCGGAAGGTCTTTTTGGATATGCCCTGTTTTTGTCTCCATTAGCTTAAAATTATTAAGATGCTTCACCCCATTAGTTTGACGATAATAAGACGTTTCACCCCGTTTAGATATCAATTTTGTTCTGGGCGAATGATAGCGAGCCTGTAAATCAGCCCTCGGACGGGACATTTTTCTATCGAAAAATTAACAAACTTAGCTTGGAAGGGGTCTGGATGGGTATCTTTTAATTTGAAGGAAGTCTGGGAAGGCGGGTTTGTTAGCATAGGGGACAACCTAAAATATATTGAAGGAAGTCTGGGAAGGCGGGTTTGTTAGCATAGGGGACAACCTAAAATATATTGAAGGAAGTCTGGGAAGGCGGGTTTGTTAGCATAGGGGACAACCTAAAATATATTGAAGGAAGTCTGGGAAGGCGGGTTTGTTAGCATAGGGGACAACCTAAAATATATTGAAGGAAGTCTGGGAAGGCGGGTTTGTTAGCATAGGGGACAACCTAAAATATATTGAAGGAAGTCTGGGAAGGCGGGTTTGTTAGCATAGGGGACAACCTAAAATATATTGAAAGAAGTCTGGGAAGGCGGGTTTGTTAGCATAGGGGACAACCTAAAATATATTGAAGGAAGTCTGGGAAGGCGGGTTTGTTAGCATAGGGGACAACCTAAAATATATTGAAGGAAGTCTGGGAAGGCGGGTTTGTTAGCATAGGGGACAACCTAAAATATATTGAAGGAAGTCTGGGAAGGCGGGTTTGTTAGCATAGGGGACAACCTAAAATATATTGAAGGAAGTCTGGGAAGGCGGGTTTGTTAGCATAGGGGACAACCTAAAATATATTGAAGGAAGTCTGGGAAGGCGGGATTGTTAGCATAGGGGACAACCTAAAATATATTGAAGGAAGTCTGGGAAGGCGGGTTTGTTAGCATAGGGGACAACCTAAAATATATTGAAGGAAGTCTGGGAAGGCGGGTTTGTTAGCATAGGGGACAACCTAAAATATATTGAAGGAAGTCTGGGAAGGTGGGTTTGTTAGCATAGGGGACAACCTAAAATATATTGAAGGAAGTCTGGGAAGGCGGATTTGTTAGCATAGGGGACAACCTAAAATATATTGAAGGAAGTCTGGGAAGGCGGGTTTGTTAGCATAGGGGACAACCTAAAATATATTGAAGGAAGTCTGGGAAGGCGGGTTTGTTAGCATAGGGGACAACCTAAAATATATTGAAGGAAGTCTGGGAAGGCGGGTTTGTTAGCATAGGGGACAACCTAAAATATATTGAAGGAAGTCTGGGAAGGCGGGTTTGTTAGCATAGGGGACAACCTAAAATATATTGAAGGAAGTCTGGGAAGGCGGATTTGTTAGCATAGGGGACAACCTAAAATATATTGAAGGAAGTCTGGGAAGGCGGGTTTGTTAGCATAGGGGACAACCTAAAATATATTGAAGGAAGTCTGGGAAGGCGGGTTTGTTAGCATAGGGGACAACCTAAAATATATTGAAGGAAGTCTGGGAAGGCGGGTTTGTTAGCATAGGGGACAACCTAAAATATATTGAAGGAAGTCTGGGAAGGCGGGTTTGTTAGCATAGGGGACAACCTAAAATATATTGAAGGAAGTCTGGGAAGGCGGGTTTGTTAGCATAGGGGACAACCTAAAATATATTGAAGGAAGTCTGGGAAGGCGGGTTTGTTAGCATAGGGGACAACCTAAAATATATTGAAGGAAGTCTGGGAAGGCGGGTTTGTTAGCATAGGGGACAACCTAAAATATATTGAAGGAAGTCTGGGAAGGCGGGTTTGTTAGCATAGGGGACAACCTAAAATATATTGAAGGAAGTCTGGGAAGGTGGGTTTGTTAGCATAGGGGACAACCTAAAATATATTGAAGGAAGTCTGGGAAGGCGGATTTGTTAGCATAGGGGACAACCTAAAATATATTGAAGGAAGTCTGGGAAGGCGGGTTTGTTAGCATAGGGGACAACCTAAAATATATTGAAGGAAGTCTGGGAAGGCGGGTTTGTTAGCATAGGGGACAACCTAAAATATATTGAAGGAAGTCTGGGAAGGCGGGTTTGTTAGCATAGGGGACAACCTAAAATATATTGAAGGAAGTCTGGGAAGGCGGGTTTGTTAGCATAGGGGACAACCTAAAATATATTGAAGGAAGTCTGGGAAGGCGGATTTGTTAGCATAGGGGACAACCTAAAATATATTGAAGGAAGTCTGGGAAGGCGGGTTTGTTAGCATAGGGGACAACCTAAAATATATTGAAGGAAGTCTGGGAAGGCGGGTTTGTTAGCATAGGGGACAACCTAAAATATATTGAAGGAAGTCTGGGAAGGCGGGTTTGTTAGCATAGGGGACAACCTAAAATATATTGAAGGAAGTCTGGGAAGGTGGGTTTGTTAGCATAGGGGACAACCTAAAATATATTGAAGGAAGTCTGGGAAGGCGGGTTTGTTAGCATAGGGGACAACCTAAAATATATTGAAGGAAGTCTGGGAAGGCGGGTTTGTTAGCATAGGGGACAACCTAAAATATATTGAAGGAAGTCTGGGAAGGCGGGTTTGTTAGCATAGGGGACAACCTAAAATATATTGAAGGAAGTCTGGGAAGGCGGGTTTGTTAGCATAGGGGACAACCTAAAATATATTGAAGGAAGTCTGGGAAGGCGGGTTTGTTAGCATAGGGGACAACCTAAAATATGTTGAAGGAAGTCTGGGAAGGTGGGTTTGTTAGCATAGGGGACAACCTAAAATATATTGAAGGAAGTCTGGGAAGGCGGGTTTGTTAGCATAGGGGACAACCTAAAATATATATCCTGTGGGGAGATTGTAGGCACCAATCGATCAGGGCTAGACCCAGGTGAGGTTATAGGCATGTGATAAAGAGTCGCTGGAACTCCTGTTTCATTTGCTTGGCCTCTCTTACTGATTTTCTGTGTGCCTCATTTACACTGAGAGCAATCCAGCTAGCTCTCACAAACACCTCCTCCTCCTATCCACTTCACTACACTAACATGCACACCACACTTCATTCCTCCACACCAAAATTAATAAAACACAAAATTATGTATTGTAGCCCAGCCTCGGAGTCCCCACGGGGGGGGACAATAAATGCCCCCTCACATGACCGACCATCCCCTGACGACCCCACACAATTACCTGGACCTCGGCCTGTTACTCTTTCTATTAATTTCTGCAACATTCGCGGACTTTCCTCTAACTTTCACTCTGTTGAGCACCATCTCTTCTCCTCCAAACCTGATCTTCTCTTCCTCACCGAAACCCAGGTGTCTGTAGCAACATCCAGCAACCCCTTCTCTGTATCCTCCTACTTTCTCTATCCTAGTTTCAAAGCCAAAGGCGGATGTTGTGCATATGTGCACAACAAACTCACTTGCTCTCGTGTTCCCGATTTTGACTCCTCTGAATTCTCAACTTTATGGCTCAAACTTTCCTGTCATTCTCTTACTAAATATTTCTGTGCTGTCTATCTTTCCCCTAACTCTACCAACTTTCCCAAATTCTTTGACTATCTAAACTCTACAGTGGAACACATTCTATCCATTTCTCCTTTCTCAGAAATCTCCATCTTAGGAGATTTCAACGTTCACCACCGCCAATGGCTCTCCTCTCACACTACTGATCCACCTGGTGAACAAGCCTACGTCTTTTCTATCCTAAATGACCTAGAGCAGTTAGTTCAGCAACCCACCCGTATCCCGGATCGCATCGGAGATCGGCCCAACATTCTTGACCTGTTTCTAACTTCTAACCCTTCTTCTTATACTGTCGATCTTTTCTCTCCTTTGGGCTCCTCCGACCATAAACTTATCTCTGTCACCTGTCCTATCTCTCCAGTACAGCCACCCGATCCTCCTAGCCGGCGGCGCTTGTGGCACTTTGGCGCTGCCGACTGGGAGGCTCTTCGGCAGTACTTCTTTGATTTCCCATGGAATGATTTCTGCTTCCATGGCCGAGGACCCTCGGAGAGTGCTGAACGCATTACCGAGGTAATCCTATCGGGCATGGAAGCATACATTCCATTCTCTTTCTCTCAGTCTAATGCTAAAATTTTTTGGTTTACTCACGCCTGTTCTACTGCTGTCCGCAATAAGGAGGAAGCATTCAAACGGTACCGACGCCTAAAAACTCAAGACTCTCATTCTTCATATGTTTCTGCCCGGAATCAAGCCAAATCTGTTCTTCGACTTGCCAAACACTCTTTCATCAATAATAAATGCACTGAACTATCCAACTCTAGCTCTTCCCAAGCTTTCTGGCATCTAGCCAAAAACCTCTCCAACAATTTCTCTTCCTCGTCTTTCCCTCCCCTTTCCCACTCTGATGGTACAACCATCACTTCTTCCTCTGACAAAGCTAAACTCTTCGCTCAAACTTTTGCTAGAAACTCCACCTTGGATGATTCCGGTGCTATTCCTCCCTCTCCGCCCTCCTCTCTCTTACTTATGCCTAATATCCTAATCTCTTCTAAAGATGTACTTTCTACCCTCTCTGGGCTTAACACTAATAAGGCGTACGGTCCGGACGGTGTTCCTCCTGTTGTTCTCAAAAACTGTGCTTCCGTGCCGACTCCCTGCCTAGGCAAACTCTTTCGTCTCTGTCTATCCTCTAACGTCTTCCCTTCATGCTGGATGTTTGCTCACATTCAACCTGTCCCAAAGAAGGGTGACCGCTCTCAACCCTCCAACTATCGTCCAATTGCTCTTATCTCTTGTCTTTCTAAAGTTTTTGAAACTATTCTTGCTTCCAAATTTCTTAAGCATTTCTCTTCTCATAATCTGCTCTCAGATCGCCAGTATGGCTTCCTTAAGGGTCGCTCTACTGGTGATCTTCTTTCATATCTTACTAACTCTTGGTCATCCTCCTTTCGGGACTTCGGTGAGACTTTTTCTATTGCACTAGACATATCGAAAGCCTTCGATAGAGTCTGGCATAAATCTTTAATTTCTAAACTACCCTCTTTCGGTTTCTATCCCTCCATCTGTGCCTTTGTCTCCAATTTCCTTTCCGGCCGTTCCATAGCTGCGGTTGTGGACGGCCATTGTTCACTTCCTCACCCTATAAACTCCGGTTCTTCCTCAGGGCTCTGTCCTATCTCCTATTCTCTTTCTAATTTTTATAAATGATCTCCTTAACTGTACCTTAATTCCCATCCATTCATACGCAGACGACTCAACCTTACACTACTCCATTACTTTTTCAGAACGCCCCAGCCAGCAATCCCTCAACGACAAACGTAATGAAGCCATAGAACTCTTAAATTCTGATCTAAATACTATTTCCAATTGGGACAGAGAAAACCTTGTTAACTTTAATGCTTCCAAAACCCAATTTCTCCATCTATCTACCCGTCAGGATCTCCCAGTGGACTATCCCTTATTCTTCAACAATACAAAAATTGACCCTTCATCTTCTCTCAATATTCTTGGTGTCTCTTTTTCTTCTGCTCTCATTTGGAAGGACCATATTACCAGTCTTGCTAAGGCAGCCTCCCAGAAGCTGGGTGTGCTCAACCGCCTTAGGGGGTTCTTTTCCCCTGCACAGCTTCTTGCTCTGTACAGGGGCATAGTGCGCCCTTGTGTTGAGTATTGTTCACATGTGTGGGGAGGTTCCTCTCACACCGCTCTCCTAGACAAAGTTGAAAGGAAGGCCTTTCGTATCATTAACTCCCGTCCACTCACCAACTCTCTGCAGTCTCTCTCTCTCGGCCGCAATGTTGCATCTCTCTCGCTATTCTATCGCTACTATAATAATCAGTGTTCCTCCGAGCTATCCCAGTGCATACCACCTCCTTTACGTAGGGCACGTGGTACCCGTCTTGCAACTCAATCCCACCCCTACTCTGTGCAACTCTCCAACCCAAGAGTGAAACGTTACTCTCAAACTTTCTTCTACTCAACATCTGAGCTCTGGAACTCTCTCCCAGAATCGGTCTTTCCCTCTTCCTATGACTTAAATTGCTTCAAACTCCGTGTGTCCAGGCATTTTGGCTCGAACGTCCCTTGATTTTGGCCCTGTCACTCTTTCAACTATGGGGGAGGCACTCGCTATAGGCAGTTATGCCTTTTGCCTCCCTCAATCACATAGAAAAAAAAAAAAAAAAATTGAAGGAAGTCTGGGAAGGCGGGTTTGTTAGCATAGGGGACAACGTAAAATATATTGAAGGAAGTCTGGGAAGGCGGGTTTGTTAGCATAGGGGACAACCTAAAATATATTGAAGGAAGTCTGGAAAGGCGGGTTTGTTAGCATAGGGGACAACCTAAAATATATTGAAGGAAGTCTGGGAAGGCGGGTTTGTTAGCATAGGGGACAACCTAAAATATATTGAAGGAAGTCTGGGAAGGCAGGTTTGTTAGCATAGGGGACAACCTAAAATATATTGAAGGAAGTCTGGGAAGGCGTGTTTGTTAGCATAGGGGACAACCTAAAATATATTGAAGGAAGTCTGGGAAGGCGGGTTTGTTAGCATAGGGGACAACCTAAAATATATTGAAGGAAGTCTGGGAAGGCGGGTTTGTTAGCATAGGGGACAACCTAAAATATATTGAAGGAAGTCTGGGAAGGCGGGTTTGTTAGCATAGGGGACAACCTAAAATATATTGAAGGAAGTCTGGGAAGGCGGGTTTGTTAGCATAGGGGACAACCTAAAATATATTGAAGGAAGTCTGGGAAGGCGGGTTTGTTAGCATAGGGGACAACCTAAAATATATTGCTAGAAAATGTTAAAATACAAGCAATAAAATAGCAAAAACAAGCAAAATCCTTTATTGAGGATTTTGCTTGTTTTTGCTATTGTCTTGCTTATTTGTTTTACAGTTTCGAGCAATGTATTTATGGAAATTTATGTACACGCCAGACGTTGGAGCAGATAGTGTTAATATCAAAACCTTACTGGGTGACAAATGGAGGGGTCATTTGTATTACTCTTGAAAATACATAACGAGGCTACGAAAGACATAACGAGGCTACGAAAGACATAACGAGGCTACGAAAGACATAACGAGGCTACGAAATAATTTAACCAGCAACGGACAAGCTAGTTGTAACGAGACCTCTCGTTTAAGGGGGTCACCGGCTTATTTTATCTTTCTCTCCTTTTCTCTCTTTCCCTGGCTTGTATCCATTCAGCCAACTGTTTTAAGACGTTTATCCCCATCCAGGTGTCGATTTCTTCCTGGCGAGCGATAGTGAGCCAGCATTGTATGGAAAAATCCGGCTTCGGAGAAATTTTCTATCGAAAAATGTACCAATTTAGCATGCTGTCAAAACAAAAATATATAAATGCTGGCTCGCTACCGCTCGCCAGGAAAATATTGACACATAGATGGATGTAAACGTCTTAAAACAGTAGGCTGAATGGGGCCGAATGGATACAAGCCAAGGAGAGAGGGAGGAAAAGAGAAAACAAGCGAGGTGGGCTCCCTTAACCTTTTTGGGGAGTTATGGTATTTTGAGTACGGTACCCGGTACTGTATACAACATGTAGTGTGAGGGTTTAGCTTGTTGTTGTTAGTGTGGTGCTAGGAGAGGAAGAGGGTGTGTGGATCAGATGTTTGGGTGCTAGGAGGGGAAGAGGGTGTGTGGATCAGATGTTTGCAGTAAGACAGCTATGTGAGAAGTATTTAACGGAAAGTAAGGAGGTATTTGGGGTTTTTATGGATTTGGGAAAAGCGTATGATCGTGTGGATAGGAAACCAATGTGGAAGGTGCTAAGGATTTACGAAATAGGAGGACATGTGTTAAGAGTAATCAATAGTTTCTGTGAAGAGAGCAGAGCATGTGTTAGAGTAGGGAATGAGTTGAATGAATGGTTTGATGTAAATGTAGGTCTGCGACAGGGTTGTGCAATGTCATTGTGGCTGCTTAATGATTATATGCATGGTGTGGGGAGGGAGGTTAAAATAAAATCTAGGGGTAGATAATTGGGTTCAGCAGGGAAGAATGATGATGATTGGGAGTTGAATTAGTTGCTGTTTGCTGATGATACGTCAGCACCGGTGGCGGATTCTGAGGAGAAGCTGCAGCAAGTCGTAAAAGAGTTTGGTGTGGTATGTGGGAGGAGGAAGCTGAGGGTGAATGTCAATAAAAGTAAAGCATTGGTTTGTAATAGAGATGCTCGTAGGGTGAATCTATATTTATGACTGGATGGGGAAATGCTGAAACTAGTGGAGTGTTTTAAATATCTAGGAGTGAGCAGGGACGCAGGTGTAGGAATGCAGGTAAGAAAGAGAGTGTGTGAGGGAAGGAAAGTTTTCGGAGCAATGGTTAAGTATGTGGAAGGTGAGAAATCTTGGAATGAACCTAAAAGTGCAATGTACAAGGGATAGTTGTACCAAAAATGATGTATGGGGTCTGAATATATAATAGAAAAGAAGGTTGGATATGATGAAAATGACCTGCTTGAGGAGCATGTGTGGAGTGACCTGTAGAGACAGATTGAGAGGTACAGTCACTTATAAAAATTCATGGACCCCCACGTGAACGCGTCAACTAAAATGTATTGTTTTCTGCTTGGTACCCCTTGAGACTGGATGCCAGCCAGAGGAAGGGGAGGGTAAGGGGGGTGTTAGAAGGGCAGAGTAGGAGGGTATAGAAGCAGGGTAGTATGGTAGTTACCTTACCCCCACTTTCTTCCCCTACACTAAAATTCCACACCTCTCTCTCTCTCATATTATCAATAAAATACGCACATATATGATAGCCCTCTCCCTATCTCTACCCAATTATATACGTTATCTAATAGCACCTACACTCCTACATTATATATCAGTGTATTTGTTTTATTTGCCTTGTGTTTATTTATGTGTTATAAGAGTTTATACCAAATGTTGTTAATATTCTGTAATTTACTTCCATTTTCCCGTATATTATTAATGTATTTCTATTTAATATTACCTATTATCACTATGTCCATTTCCTATATCCGTATAATGTTTTTCTTCGTATAATGCTTTGTGTTTAGAACGTGGCGGGGGGCAGATATATATGTGTTAACAGTTCTACTCAATCTTCCCTAACTATTCTTTCCTAAATCTATCTTACGATTACCTTACGGTACTTCGGAGAACATGATTTGTATACAATAAGCCTATCTATCTATCTATCTATCTATTGCCTGACGCCGTGATCCCCGAAGGGGTGGCCACGAACGAACCGCCCCCATGCACCTCTGTCCCCAGTCAGTCGACGCCCCTCCCCCCAACCAGCACCGCCTTCATTCATGTAGTTCCTCACTCCATCAATACAATAAGCCTACTTGGTTTAAATAGACGAGGTTTATACAAAGACAAGGTTAGATATAGGATAAAGGCTTACAGGATATATAAGTAAACTAGAGCGGCACTTGGTAGAGAGCATACCTCCGCATATACAGGCTGGTTCTATATCATTAATATTAATGACCTAAAACAAATTCTGGATCTGGGTTCCGGGATATATTCCGGATCGCTTCCTAAATTGAATCACTTCTCCAAAGGTGCATATTCTATCTGCCCACCATATGTCGTGAAAATCTGCAGATCGGCTGATAAAGTGAATCACTTATTCCTTGCTGCATATCTTATTTTCCCACCAAGCTTCATAACATTCAGGTAATTATTTTGTTCTAGATATCTTGTTTACAGACAAACAAACAGAGGCGAACACATAACTTCCGGTAAACAGTAAACTGGTAATTATAGAGTAAACATATAGCAGAACGCATATATATATATATATATATATATATATATATATATATATATACAGGGTGTCCCAGGAGGAAAGGGCATAACTTTGGGAAATGATAGAACATGGTATTCTAAGCCTATAATGGTCCATAACAAATATTCCAAATCTCTGCCGGTATAGAGTTGTTGTTGTTGTTGTTCCCCAAGCTGCCTGGCCGAACAGCCCCAAAACCCTGAGCAAGGCCAAGGCCATAACCGAGCACCCCCACAGAACCCTCCCTGCTGACCACAATAAAGCCTGGGTGACCGAAGCCACTCCATGGCGGGGAGCTGAGGAGGGTGCCATAACGCCTGGGAAACCAAAGCCACACCCAGGGCCCTGTGCCCCTCAGCAATTATGAAGAAAAAGTTGAGGGGCAAGGGAAAAATGTGACGCTTTGGCTTCCAATCTTGGTAGATTGGGAGGTCAATCCACGGAAGAGACGCCGTCACTTGAGATCTAGAAAATATGTAAGTAAAAGGAACAGTCAGAGTAAGCTATGGGTATGGCAGAGATCGCTCAGTTCTCGCTCTGATAGACCAGCCCATCACCACATGACTAGAACCCAATCCTCTCAGCATCAGCTAGGAAAGGCCCTAGAAAGCCGCCTTTGGCGGGGGGATAGCTCACCTATTTCAACCCCTTTCGGGGTTGGGCACCCGCCGGTATAGAGTTATGGCAGTTTGAAAATGGTATTTTCTTCAGTAATTCCCCATAAGGCTGGCCTAGCTGTTCTAGGGCCTACCACACCTCCATCTAACTGCAATTATTTTATAATGTTATTACATAGATATATCTCTTTAATGGTTGATATTTGAACTTTTTGTTATAGAACATGTTATGCTTAGAATACCTCGTTTTATTATTTCCCAAAGTTATGCCCTTTCCTCCTGGAACACCCTGTATGTATATATACCCGGTATATATATATATATATATATATATATATATATATATATATATATATATATATATATATTATAATTCAATGAAAAGATACTGTACACCATTTGAGGAGGAACACTTTATTGACAAAGTTTCGCAGATAGCTTCTTCAGGCCAGTACTCAAACCAAGCATACAATCAGTATTATTTTCTGGCTATAGAACCTCGTTCACCTGACAACAATCTCTACCACAGACCCTGCAGTTTCAACACCGTCTGATCATCTCAATTCCAAACTGTGTTTGTATAACAGTTTAATCTATCCATATTATCAGTATTGTAATGTTGTTTGGAGTTCAGCCACAAGAACAAACTTAGAACCATTATTCAAACTTCAAAAGAAAGCCATGAGAATAATATCTAAAGTGGGATACCGGTATTTAGACCATACAACTCCTTTATTCAAATAATTGTGAGTGTTAAAACTACCGGTATGTGATATTCATCACATAGAATCTCTTAAACTTGTTTTCAATCAGCTTGATTGTGTTCAAAATCAATATTTCCATTACGTAGACAGTATACATACTCACAACACTAGAAACAAAAACCTTCTCAGACCACCCCAGCCAAATACTAACCTTGGTAAAATATGTGTTACTTACTCAGGAAGTATCTTCAGGAATAGACTACCAGAAGAAATAAAAGTAGCTAACAATCTTTTAGAATTTAAGCGAAATTGTAAAAATCACTTAGGCTACTAAGCAACTATTAAGTTTTAAAACACCAACTGAGTATCTAAATTGTAAGCACACTACATAATTATACAGAACACTGCTGGTAATTTCCTAAACGTATTTTGAAGGAGCCCATAAAAAAAAATCACATTTCATGGGCTCAGCCTTGATAATGAATTATGAAGATATTTTAATATATATAATATATAATATATATATGTATGAGGGTGCAAAGGCGGCAGTACGTGTGGAGAAGGAGCAGAGCGAGTTCTTTGACCTGAATGTTGGTTTGAAACAGGGGTGTGTGATGTCCCCGTGGTTGTTTACTGTATATATGGATGGAGTCATGAAAGAAATACTATCAAGAGCAGTGGAGGTTGGTGTATCGCTGAAAAGGGAGGGAATTGAATGGAAGCTACCTATACTGCTGTTTGTGGATGATACAGTTCTGATGAGTGATAATGAATGGGAGTTGCAGGGTCTGGTAAATGAGTTTGGAACAGTGTGCGAAAAACGTAATTTGAAGGTAAATGCGGGGAAGAGCAAGGTTATGGTCTTCGAAAGGGGTGAAGTCACAGAGTGTGAGGTGAAGCTGAACGGTCAGGCTATGGAGATTGTCAACTCTTTTAAGTATCTGGGCAGTGTGTTGAGTAAAGATGGGACGATGAATGAAGAACTGCGGGAGAGGGTACAACAGGGGAAGAGGGTTGTAGGAACGCTAAAAGCAGTAACAAGAAATAGGGTGGTCAGTATGGAAGTGAAGAAGTCCTTGCATGACAGTTTGGTAATCCCGACACTGACTTACGGAAGCGAAGCATGGACGTTGGTTGAGAGACTCAGACCAAGAGTGAGAGCAGTGGAAATTAATTACTTCAGGAGTGCGTGCTGCGGAGTTACATGGAGGGATAGACAGACTAATGAGGAAGTAAGAAGGAGGTGTGGTGTGGAGGTAGATGTGCTGGAAAGTGTGAAAAGGAACAACTTGAGATGGCTCGGCCATTTGGAACGTATGGAAAGCGAGAGAATGACTAAGAGGGTGTACGAGAGCGAGGTGGAGGGACAGAGAGGGAGAGGTAGACCGAATGAGAGGTGGAAGGATGGAGTGAGGAAGTACATGAACGAAGGCGGTGCTGGTTGGGGGGAGGGGCGTCGACTGACTGGGGACAGAGGTGCATGGGGGCGGTTCGTTCGTGGCCACCCCTTCGGGGATCACGGCGTCAGGCAATAGATAGATAGATAGATATAATATATTGTATATGTTTTTAGTCTAAATAAATGTATTATTATATTATTATTATAAGCTCACACATATATGACCATAACATACCGGTAATATATTGACGGGCGAACAGATCGATCTATAACTGGAGATATTGACTAACCCATTTCTTATTAGCAGCATGCACACATACTGATATAATAGTGGGTATACAAAAATAATAATAATATATGCATCTACAGTATAATGTTTTTCATATTCAGCAACTCGTCGTGTTTGCATCATGGGCAATAGAATAATCAGTAAATATTTAAGGATGATCAAAACCGACGAATTCCAATAATTTCGTTGCTAATTTTGACCTAGGTCTGTTTCTGAAGAAATCAAAATCATTACACGGACTTTCACAGAATTGATTAGCAAATCACGATAAAAGTCCTGTTATAAAACTATTGGTATTACAGTAATTTACCTACGATTGAATGATATCATGAAGAAACTTGTATTTTTGATGAGTTTGAAGACGCGGTTATATAAAAGAAAACGGCATATTAAACTGTCAGGATCTATTTTATATAATTTACTTATAATTAATATTACATGCAGTTTGGTGGGGTAAGTCTTCTCTAGCTCAAATATCCATTTTTTTTTTTTTTTTTTTTTTTTTTTTTAAAGAGACAATGAACGGAGGAAGTAAAAACACAGATAAAACAAAAAGGTCCATGTGCCTAAAGGCATCCTCCATTCATAAAATGTTTGTAACAACTGGATTTACACTTTTGTAGATTGTAAGTTTGTGGAAAGCAACTCGAGGGAAGTGAATTCCAAAGAGTAGTAGTTCTAGGGATAAATTAATTTTGATAAGCAGAAGTTCTGCATTGTGGAGGAGAAAGTGTAAATTCATGGGCGCTCTCAGCTGCCCTAGTTCTACGGGGAAAGATGTGGAGAGGCGGCACAATTGCTGTGAAAATATCTGTAGAATAATGCAAGGGATGCAAGGTTTTTCGTAAGGATAATGTAGGAAGGTCCTGTGTGATTGCAGGGTTATTGGTTAATCTAATAGCTTTATTTTGAATGTTGTCCAACTGCCTCAATGCAACCACTCCACTTCCACTCCACAGAGGTGAACAGTAATCCATCTGAGAACGCACATGACTTTTATATATTACGGCCAACTGCTCGTCAGTGAAGAATTCTCGAACTCTGTACAGGAGTCCCAGTTTTTTAGAGGCATTCTTAGCAATGCTTCTAACATAATGTGTCCAGCTCAAGTTAGTAGTTAATGTTACACCGAGAATGTCAATACTAGGGGAAGTGGGAATATTTACATAATTAAAAAATATATGGGAGTCAGTGAGATTCTGTCGGTTAGAAAATTGAATGTACTTGGTTTTCTGTGCATTAAAGGAAACTAGATTCTTTTGTCCCCATTCATTAATTCTAGAAAGGTCCTGGTTCAGAGAAATTGCAGTGTTTATTTTTGAATTTATAAGATCGGGTTGGGTGAAAGAATTGGTAAATGTGAAGGAACTGTGGAGTGTTGAGTCATCTGCGTAGGAATGTATTGGATTATGAGTGGTAGATATGAGATCATTGATATGAATGAGGAACAGAGTTGGGGCCAAAACTGATCCCTGGGGAACACCAGCATTTATTGAGTAAAATTGAGAATAAAGGCCATCTACCATTACACATATTTTTCTGTTATGAAGATAAGAAGAAATTAGTGGAACTAATGATGCAAGGCCGTAGTGTGATATCTTCGACAATAAGGATTGATGCCAGACTATATCAAATGCCTTTGATATATCCAGTGCTATTGTAACTATGTGTTTCACATATTATATTATATTATATATATTATATATATATTATATTATAGTTGCAGGTGTGTTATTTAACGCTACATTGCCCCGGAGATTGGTCAGACTACTTACTGTGTGGCACATTGGTTGCGTATACACTTCACAACAGATAGGACAGGTTAGGACGATACGAATGGGTAAGTCTCCTAACAATTGGTGCCTTTGTTCACCTAACAGTATATAAGAACAGTCACTTACACATTCATTAACTCCCATGAGAGAGAGAGAGAGAGAGAGAGAGAGAGAGAGAGAGAGAGAGAGAGAGAGAGAGAGAGAGAGTCACTCTGTGATCTTTTACCTCCGTTTGTTTGTCGGTTTGTTTGTTTGACTCTAAACAAGATAAAAAAAAAAAAAAAAAAAAAAAAACACACAGCCAGTATAGGCGGAGGTATGCTCTCTACCAAGTGCCGCTCTAGTTTACTTATATATCCTGTAAGCCTTTATCCTATATCTAACCTTGTCTTTGTATAAACCTCGTCTATTTAAACCAAGTAGGCTTATTGTATTGATGGAGTGAGGAACTACATGAATGAAGGCGGTGCTGGTTGGGGGGAGGGGCGTCGACTGACTGGGGACAGAGGTGCATGGGGGCGGTTCGTTCGTGGCCACCCCTTCGGGGATCACGGCGTCAGGCAATAGATAGATAGATAGATAGATAGGCTTATTGTATACAAATCATGTTCTCCGAAGTACCGTAAGGTAATCGTAAGATAGATTTAGGAAAGAATAGTTAGGGAAGATTGAGTAGAACTGTTAACACATATATATCTGCCCCCCGCCACGTTCTAAACACAAAGCATTATACGAAGAAAAACATTATACGGATATAGGAAATGGACATAGTGATAATAGGTAATATTAAATAGAAATACATTAATAATATACGGGAAAATGGAAGTAAATTACAGAATATTAACAACATTTGGTATAAACTCTTATAACACATAAATAAACACAAGGCAAATAAAACAAATACACTGATATATAATGTAGGAGTGTAGGTGCTATTAGATAACGTATATAATTGGGTAGAGATAGGGAGAGGGCTATCATATATGTGCGTATTTTATTGATAATATGAGAGAGAGAGAGGTGTGGAATTTTAGTGTAGGGGAAGAAAGTGGGGGTAAGGTAACTACCATACTACCCTGCTTCTATACCCTCCTACTCTGCCCTTCTAACACCCCCCTTACCCTCCCCTTCCTCTGGCTGGCATCCAGTCTCAAGGGGTACCAAGCAGAAAACAATACATTTTAGTTGACGCGTTCACGTGGGGGTCCATGAATTTTTATGAGTGACTGTACAGTACATAGGAGAGTGGGATCAGCCAGAGTGGAAAGAAGGGTGCAATGCTGCTATGAACATGTTGAACGAATGGAAGATTAATAGCTTACAAAGAAAATATATGAGTCAGAAACAAGGGGAAATAGATTGAGAGGAAGACCTCGGCGGAGATGGAGAGATGCTGTGAAACAATCGTTGGAAGATAGAGAGATGACTGAAGAACAAGCAAGAGAAGTGATGATGATTAGAAATGAATGGAGAATGATTGTGAATAGATGAGTGATAATGTGGTCATAGAGAGTGGAAGTCGGGCGCCAGTTGGACTATATAATAGTCCGTGAGGCACCTGGCCGGGGGAGCTGGTATAGTATGAATGGCCATGCCTGGAAGTGATGTGGGCAGGCATTGTGGTGCGCTCCACTACTTGTCTGCCTGCTGAGACCGGCACCTCTCCGGGAGGTCTGGGACCTGGGAGTTTTATCCTGGGGACCCCAAATTGGCCTTAGTCCCTGGGTCTTCTCCTGGACGACCTAAATGTGTGTGAATTATATTTTTTATTTTATTGATGATTCTGTTCGAGCTCTGTATCGAGTTGGCCACCCCCAGCTATGGGTTATGTGCCTGAGTATAATTTATACAGTACCGTACATACATACATTATTTGTTTGCCCCACATGCAAACAATATATATGATACATAAAATAATGAATAAGATACAGACAGAATAAACAAATATATACAAATACAATTATGTAAACCACCCTCAGACCACCTTCAAGCAAAGTTTGTAAATGTTTTTGTATAAAACTGTTCCGGTCCAAGGCTGTTTTTTTCTTAAATTGCAAGCTCGTTGTCGTAATGAGGAGCAACGTTTTAAAAACTCCAAACTAAAGGCGTACAACAGAGAGGCTCCAAATAGATCTCCTTCGCACCAGATTGGGTTAGAGGGAACAACAGGAATACACACTGGTCCCAACAAGGCTGCTCGGTAATAGGTACCGTATAAGGAAATAGGGGTGTCACGCGAGACCTTTTATCGTAAATTTTCCATGGTCAACATTTTTCCGGCAATACATTTATGTAATGTGTTGCATTGGAAACTAAATTCAAAGTATGTTTTTGTTATTATTTTAAATTAAGAGATAATGAATATAGGAAGTAAAAACAAAATAAAACAAAACAACACAGGACAAAGTAATAATGTCAACTTGGACTACCAGATTATATTAAACGTTTACCTCACAAGCTAACAGACCAGTGTTGAAGGTGAATGGCGAGGGCAAAAGTACTCGTGTGATAGCGATTTAACGTAGCAATAATATACTTCGTCCAAACTACCGTGACAGTAAATCGTACCCCCCCCCCCCCCTCACACACACACACACACACACACACACACACACATGTATTATTATGAGTGTACCTGCTTGGTTGGCAGTGGTGCGTGGAGGGGCCTGGTAATCTCAATATTGAAGACACATATGTTCAGACGATGGTATCAAATTGAACTAATCAGAAGACATTCTGAAGAGTCGGATGGAGTCGAGGTGAACCTTAAGGAAAGTAGGCTACCAGTACGGATATATTTCACTTTTTCATGAAAATAATGTGTTCCATGTATACGTGTGTGTGTGTGTATATATATATATATATATATATATATATATATATATATATATTCGATTGTTATATTAAATTCTCTCATAAATTCCACATATCCTATATAGAGTATATACTGTAGGTACAACCCCTTCCGTACCATGACAGTTGTTAACCTGTTATTCTGGCTAGAGTGAGAGAAGTTATGCTGTTTAATAAGGACCTCTGCTATTAAGAGGGTTTATTGAGATCGTAATTATCCCTTTGAGTCCTAAAGGTATATTATACGCTAGCCTAATGAAAAACGTTTAATGGTAACCAAAATATGATGACATTTACGTAGTTATAGTAAAGGGAATAATTATACAGTAAGTCCTAGCTGAGTTGTTTGTCTCATATCGGAGTTAGCCGATATAACATTATAATTATATACCCGAAGGTCCCCAAGTGGACTTCACCCAGGTGACTCAAGACTTTGTGTCAGCCATGCTATGGTTACTAAGCTAGAGTACCCACTGTATATGCTCAAGGAGGACCGTAACAGCTCTCCACTACAAACTAGACACCCTCCCCTGCACCAGCTAGCTATCCTTACCTGCCTAACCTAACTTAATATAATATACGGTACCTTATAATTTAGTCTAACCTTGCCTTTAATGTGCAAAAAACCATTGCAAATAGTCGTCCACCAGCGTCAGATAAGCATCATATATTGTTGCCATCTCTATCAACACCGATTAATCCTCTAAAATTAAGGACAAATGTACTACTCAAACTTTCGGGCATATCAGAAGCGCTAACCTCCATAAAAGGGAGAGTTCTAGTTTTCTCCCTAAACCTGCAAGTTCAAAATAACACCCCAAAAACACCCCTTCGAAATCTGTAAAATGTTTAGTATAAAAATGTACCAATCAAAAGCAGGTTCCTCCTAAATTACAAATTTATTATGAACAAAATCATAAATTGATTGCCATAAAACACATTACAATGTTTTACTGTATATATATATATATATATATATATATATATATATATATATATATATATATATATATATATATATATTTAAAGGCTAATTCTGCTGAGCAGCCGCAGCAAGGCAGACATTCGTTCTTGCTTGTCAGGAATATATAGACTCCAAAATGCCAATAAAGTATATATATAATTCTATCTATCTATCTATTGCCTGACGCCGTGATCCCCAAAGGGGTAGCCACGAACGAACCGCCCCCATGCACCTGTTTCCAGTCAGTCGACGCCCCTCCCCCCAACCAGCACCGCCTTCGTTTATGTACTTCCTCACTCCATCCTTCCACCTCTCAGTCGGTCTACCTCTCCCTCTCTGTCCCTCCACCTCGCTCTCGTACACCCTCTTAGTCATTCTCTCGCTTTCCATACGTTCCAAATGGCCGTACCATCTCAAGTTGTTCCTTTTCACACTTTCCAGCACATCTACCTCCACACCACACCTATAGTATATATAATTAAATAAATTAAATAATTAAAATTATTCCCCGACTAAGAAATAAAACTTATAAGGAAAGACTAAAAGAATTAAGCCTATTTATCTTGACAAACCGCAGAATAAGAGGAGGCCTAATCCAAATTAACCCTTTCACGCTCATGTGATGGAGAGGTTGCCAGATTAGCAATAAGAAATAGAGTTATCTCTCTTATAATTACCTCTCCAAAATTAGTTTTCTGCACTCAACTAACTCAAAGACAACTGCAGAGGTTGAAGTAACTAAACTAAAGGTTTCTAAATACCCCTGATGGTAACAAAGGCTTTAAAGTATCCCTAATAGGCTCAAAATCGCGTCATATGTCGGAGAGGGTTAATACAATTATTGAAGGCCATGTGGCAGCATGGCTGCACACTTGATAACTCAAATTACACAAAAAGTAATGGTTACAAAATTGTCGGAAATGCTTTTCATTCCCATGTAGCAAAGCACTTCCTTTTTTAACAGAGTGGTCAACTTATGGAATAAATGTCCTAGAAGTGTTGCAGAGTACCGTGCTATACAGTCCAGACATTCAATTATCGCCTTGATTAAAATGTTGCCATGAATCCCCGACTGACTGCGGTTGTGCCCCAGTAATGTGACCGTTTCAGTATCGTACATAGTATTATCATTTTGTTTTCTGACCACAGTATTTTTGGAGCTGAAGCCCTTCAATTGAAGGATGTGGCAATCTCGTTTTTTAGAAGCAGCCTAGTAAGGCCCATTAGGTCCGTTGTTGTTTGTCTTCCTTTGTATTCCTTTGTATCTTTAGAAGATTTCATTCAGCTTAAGAAGATCTGTGGAAGTCGAGGCATAAATAAGTAGGTTTTAACACCATAGATTCCTAGAGGGCCTTACTAAACTTTTGTTGTTCTATGTGTATGAAGGTGACAAAATGTAGGTTGCCTGTAACGAGTGTCTCCTCCAATGCCAAAAGAGTGACAGAGCCAAATTCAAGGAACGTTCGGTTCAAAATGCCTGGACACACGAAGTTTAAAGCA
This sequence comes from Lithodes maja, assembly GCA_037953745.1. NCBI lineage: Eukaryota > Metazoa > Arthropoda > Malacostraca > Decapoda > Lithodidae > Lithodes > Lithodes maja. Next base: position 14,966 of record JBAKBP010005787.1, on the reverse strand, counting down.
GTCTAAGTCACAGGATAACGGAAAGATTGATTGAGGGAGAGAGTTCCAAAGTTCACTTTTTGAGTAGAAGAAAGACTGAAAAACTTTCCTAATTTTAGGGTTGGAGAGCAGGACAGAATAAGAATGGGACTGGGTTGAAAGGCGAGTGCCTCGCACTTGCACAGCGAAAATATATTGTCCCAATGCATCATAATCCTCAAGGGGTTAAGGTTTTCCAGCACTAATAATTGATAAACATATCCTGATGATAGAAACGATGAACATTGACTTATTGAACCCAATGATCCAATCCATGTGTCTCAGCCCCTACAAGATATGAGGACGCCTTCAGCCTTTCATTCTGGCTATGAGTAGACACTTTTTATCAAGCTTAAGAAGGACCAGTAGGAGCTAGAGGGATAATAGAGATGGCTTTTACCCCTTTGATTCGTAAGAGATAAATCCTAAACTGTATAGAATCATCAAATATTAACCAGAAGGTAATGCATAAACGCGCCATCGAATACTGAGAGAGTTAACCCATTCACTAACGGTGACGGCCTTTTCAATACATTCTGGTAACTATAAGATGATTGTATTCAGCTTAGGAAGGACCTTTAACAATTAAACGGCTACAAACGATCTCCATTAATCCTTTGAAGTACAACTCGTCCTTCCTAAGCTGAATACAATGGTCTAATAGAGTCCAGAATATGATGAAACGGACGTCACAGGTACTGAACGGGTTAATCAAGTTTCAATATGCTTCTTCAGTGAATCATAATTGTCCCACTGAATATTGCTCAGACACACTAACACATAATATTATGCCAAGAAAATAATTACCAAAATATTCGTTGCTAATTATACTTACACTCCTTACAGTAATCTGGGTGGAGTTACACAATTATCAACTGTTCACTAGTTTGCTATGAAGAGACCATGCCATTGATATAGTTTTACAGTAATGTAGTTGCAGATCAACTACAGTAGGCATGCATGATTATCCTTCTTATACAAGAATGCATTGTAATGTTGTTCTTTGTATTAAATAATTATATTTCTAAATTATTCAAACCTTTCTCTCAATTTTCAATCCACTCCCCAATAATGATACACTCCACTTTGAACTTTTTGCAAATCACTTAATCTACGGCGCAAGTTCCAGTAATTCACTTTTAGTTCAGAGTAAAAAAAAAAAAAAAAAAGAGGACAATATTATGAATTCCCCATAGTTCACCCGTTCGTTCACCATTAGCGTCATTGATGGTGAAAGATAAACCAAATGAAAATCATCAAGTACATTTCCATGGCTTTATTCTCGCGGCGTTTACCTGAATAGCACACCCGAACACCGGGTAAAATGATCGCATATCCTCTCCCTTCCGTGGTCTGCTCGACACTGAGGGGAGAATCAATGGGCCTCGAGCTCTTGGGTGACGGTGGTGAAGGTGGTGGCCGTGGTGGTGGTAGTGATATGTGGTTGGTTAATGGTGGTGGTGGTGGTGATATGTGGTTTGTAGTGGTGGTGGTGGTGATATGTGGTTAATGGTGGTGGAGGTAATATGTGGTTAGTGGTGGTGGTGGTAATATGTGGTTAGTGGTGGTGGTGATATGTGGTTTGTAGTGGTGGTGCTGATATGTGGTTAGTGGTTGTGGTGGTAATATGTGGTTAGTGGTGGTGGTGGTGGTTAGTGGAGGTGGTGGTAATATGTGGTTAGTGGTGGTGGTGGTTATATGTAGTTAGTGGTGGTGGTGGTGGTAATATGTGGTTAGTGGTGGTGGTGTTGGGGTAATATGTGGTTAGTGGTGGTGGAGGCGGTGGTAATTAAATATGTGGTTAGTGGTGGTGGTGGTGATATGTGGTTAGTGGTGGTGGTGGTAATATGTGGTCAGTGGTGGTGGTGGTAATATGTGGTTAGTGGTGATGGTGGTGGTGGTAATATGTGGTTAGTGGTGGTGGTGGTAATATGTGGTTAGTGGTGGTGGTGGTGATATGTGGTTAGTGGTGATGGTGTTAGTGATGGTGGTGGTAATATGTGGTTAGTGGTGATGGTGGTAATATGTGGTTAGTGGTGATGGAGGTGGTAATATGTGGTTAGTAGTGGTGGTGGTAATATGTGGTTAGTGGTGATGGTGGTGGTAATATGTGGTTAGTGGTGGTGGTGGTAATATGTGGTTAGTGGTGGTGGTGGTATTATGTGGTTAGTGGTGATGGTGGTGGTGGTGTTGGTAATATGTGGTTAATGGTGGTGGTGGTGATATGTGGTTAGTGGTTGTGATGGTAATATGTGGTTAGTGGTGGTGGTGGTAATATGTGGTTAGTGGTGATGGTGGTGGTAATATGTGGTTAGTGGTGGTGGTGGTGGTAATATGTGGTTAGTGGTGGTGGTGGTAATATGTGGCTAGTGGTGATGGTGGTGGTGGTAATATGTGGTTAGTGGTGGTGGTAATATGTGGTTAGTGGTGATGGTGGTGGTAATATGTGGTTACTGGTGATGGTGGTGGTGGTAATATGTGGTTAGTGGTGGTGGTGGTAATATGTGGTTAGTGGTGATGGTGGTGGAAATATGTGGTTAGTGGTGATGGTGGTGGTGGTAATATGTGGTTATAGGTGGTGGTGGTGGTAATATGTGGTTAGTGGTGGTGGTGGTGATATGTGGTTAGTGGTGATGGTGGTAATATGTGGTTAGTGGTGGTGGTGGTAGTAATATGTGGTTAGTGGTGATGGTGGTGGTAATATGTGGTTAGTGGTGGTGATGGTAGTATGTGGTTAGTGGTGATGGTGGTAATATGTATTAGTGGTGATGGTGGTGGTAATATGTGGTTAGTGGTGATGGTGGTGGTAATATGTGGTTAGGGGTGGTGGTGGTATTATGTGGTTAGTGGTGATGGTGGTAATATGTGCAGTTAGTGGCGATACTGGTAGTGATATGTGGTTGGTTAATGGTGGTGGTGGTGGTGATATGTGGTTTGTAGTGGTGGTGGTGATAATGTGGTTAATGGTGGTGGTGATATGTGGTTTGTAGTGGTGGTGCTGATATGTGGTTAGTGGTGGTGGTGGTAATATGTGGTTAGTGGTGGTGGTAATATGTAGTTAGTGGTGGTGGTGGTGGTAATATGTGGCTAGTGGTGGTGGTGTTGGTGCTAATATGTGGTTAGTGGTGGTGGAGGTGGTGGTAATTAAATATGTGGTTAGTGGTGGTAGTGGTGATATGTGGTTAGTGGTGGTGGTGGTAATATGTGGTTAGTGGTGGTGGTGGTAATATGTGGTTAGTGGTGATGGTGGTGGTGGTAATATGTGGTTAGTGGTGGTGGTGGTAATATGTGGTTAGTGGTGGTGGTGGTGATATGTGGTTAGTGGTGATGGTGGTTAATGATGGTGGTGGTAATATGTGGTTAGTGGTGATGGTGGTAATATGTGGTTAGTGGTGATGGTGGTGGTAATATGTGGTTAGTGTTATGCGGTTAGTGGTGATGGTGGTGGTAATATGTGGTTAGTGGTGGTGGTGGTAGTATGTGGTTAGTGGTGGTGGTGGTATTATGTGGTTAGTGGTGATGGTGGTGGTGGTGTTGGTAATATGTGGTTAATGGTGGTGGTGGTGATATGTGGTTAGAGGTGGTCATTATGTGGTTAGTGGTGGTGGTGGTAATATGTGGTTAGTGGTGATGGTGGTGGTAATATGTGGTTAGTGGTGGTAGTGGTGGTAATATGTGGTTAGTGGTAGTGGTGGTAATATGTGGTTAGTGGTGATGGTGGTGGTAATTTGTGGTTACTGGTGATGGTGGTGGTGGTAATATGTGGTTAGTGGTGGTGGTGGTAATATGTGGTTAGTGGTGGTGGTGGTAATACGTGGTTAGTGGTGATGGTGGTGGTAATATGTGGTGATGGTGTGGTGGTAATATGTGGTTAGAGGTGGTGGTGTTGGTAATATGTGGTTAGTGGTGGTGGTAGTAATATGTGGTTAGTGGTGATGGTGGTGGTAATATGTGGTTAGTGGTGGTGATGGTAATATGTGGTTAGTGGTGATGGTGGTCATATGTATTAGTGGTGATGGTGGTGGTAACATGTGGTTAGTGGTGATGGTGGTGGTAATATGTGGTTAGGGGTGGTGGTGGTATTATGTGGTTAGTGGTGATGGTGGTAATGTGTGCAGTTAGTGGCGATACTGGTGGTAATATGTGGTTAGTGGTGGTGGTGGTAATATGTGGTTAGTGGTGGTGGTGGTAATATGTGTTTAGTGGTGGTGGTGGTAATATGTGGTTAGTGGTGATGGTGGTATTATGTGGTTAGTGGTGATGGTGGTGGTAATAATGTGGTTAGTGGTGGTGGTGGTAATATATGGTTAGTGGTGGCAGTGGTAATATGTGGTTAGTGGTGATAGTGGTAATATGTGGTTAGTAGTGATGGTGGTGGTAATATGTGGTTAGTGGTGGTGGTGGTATTATGTGGTTAGTGGTGGTGGTGATAATATGTGGTTAGTGGTGGTGGTGATAATATGTGATTAGTGGTGGTGGTGGTAATATGTGGTTAGTGGTGATGGTGGTGGTGGTAATATGTGGTTAGTGGTGGTGGTGGTGATATGTGGTTAATGGTGGTGGTGGTGATATGTGGTTAGTGGTGATGGTGGTGTGGTAATATGTGGTTAGTGGTGATTGTGGTAATATTTGGTAGTGGTGATGGTGGTAATATGTGGTTAGTGGTGATGGTGGTGGTGGTAATATGTGGTTAGTGGTGATGGTGGTGGTGGTGGTTATAATTTATGTGGTTAGTGGTTAGTGGTGGTGTTGGTAATATGTGGTTAATGGTGGCTGTGGTGATATGTGGTTAGTGGTGGTGGTGGTAAAATGTGGTTAGTGGTGGTGGTGGTGGTGGTAATATGTGGTTAGTGGTGGTGGTGGTAATATGTGGTTAGTGGTGGTGGTGGTGATATGTGGTTAGTGGTGATGGTGGTTAGTGATGGTGGTGGTAATATGTGGTTAGTGGTGATGGTGGAAATATGTGGTTAGTGGTGATGGAAGTGGTAATATGTGGTTAGTAGTGGTGGTGGTGATATGTGGTTAGTGGTGATGGTAGTGGTAATATGTGGTTAGTGGTGGTGGTGGTAATATGTGGTTAGTGGTGGTGGTGGTATTATGTGGTTAGTGGTGAGTGGTGGTGGTGTTGGTAATATGTGGTTAATGGTGGTGGTGGTGATATGTGGTTAGTGGTGGTGGTGGTAATATGTGGTTAGTGGTGGTGGTGGTAATAATTATGTGGTTAGTGGTGATGGTGGTGGTAATATGTGGTTAGTGGTGGTGGTGGTGGTAATATGTGGTTAGTGGTGGTGGTGGTAATATGTGGCTAGTGGTGATGGTGGTGGTGGTAATATGTGGTTAGTGGTGGTGGTAATATGTGGTTAGTGGTGATGGTGGTAATATGTGGTTACTGGTGATGGTGGTGGTGGTAATATGTGGTTAGTGGTGGTGGTGGTAATATGTGGTTAGTGGTGATGGTGGTGGAAATATGTGGTTAGTGGTGATGGTGGTGGTGGTAATATGTGGTTATAGGTGGTGGTGGTGCTAATATGTGGTTAGTGGTGGTGGTGGTGATATGTGGTTAGTGGTGATGGTGGTAATATGTGGTTAGTGGTGGTGGTGGTAGTAATATGTGGTTAGTGGTGATGGTGGTGGTAATATGTGGTTAGTGGTGGTGATGGTAGTATGTGGTTAGTGGTGATGGTGGTAATATGTATTAGTGGTGATGGTGGTGGTAATATGTGGTTAGTGGTGATGGTGGTGGTAATATGTGGTTAGGGGTGGTGGTGGTATTATGTGGTTAGTGGTGATGGTGGTAATATGTGCAGTTAGTGGCGATACTGGTAGTGATATGTGGTTGGTTAATGGTGGTGTTGGTGGTGATATGTGGTTTGTAGTGGTGGTGGTGATAATGTGGTTAATGGTGGTGGTGATATGTGGTTTGTAGTGGTGGTGCTGATATGTGGTTAGTGGTGGTGGAGGTAATATGTGGTTAGTGGTGGTGGTGGTGGTTAGTGGTGGTGGTGGTAATATGTGGTTAGTGGTGGTGGTGGTAATATGTGGTGGTGGTGGTGGTAATATGTGGCTAGTGGTGGTGGTGTTGGTGGTAATATGTGGTTAGTGATGGTGGAGGTGGTGGTAATTAAATATGTGGTTAGTGGTGGTGGTGGTGATATGTGGTTAGTGGTGGTGGTGGTAATATGTGGTTAGTGGTGGTGGTGGTAATATGTGGTTAGTGGTGATGGTGGTGGTGGTAATATGTGGTTAGTGGTGGTGGTGGTAATATGTGGTTAGTGGTGGTGGTGGTGATATGTGGTTAGTGGTGATGGTGGTGGTAATATGTGGTTAATGGTGGTGGTGGTGATATGTGGTTAGTGGTGGTGGTGGTAATATGTGGTTAGTGGTGGTGGTGGTAATATGTGGTTAGTGGTGATGGTGGTGGTAATATGTGGTTAGTGGTGGTGGTGGTGGTAATATGTGGTTAGTGGTGGTGGTGGTAATATGTGGCTAGTGGTGATGGTGGTGGTGGTAATATGTGGTTAGTGGTGGTGGTAATATGTGGTTAGTGGTGATGGTGGTGGTAATATGTGGTTACTGGTGATGGTGGTGGTGGTAATATGTGGTTAGTGGTGGTGGTGGTAATATGTGGTTAGTGGTGATGGTGGTGGAAATATGTGGTTAGTGGTGATGGTGGTGGTGGTAATATGTGGTTATAGGTGGTGGTGGTGCTAATATGTGGTTAGTGGTGGTGGTGGTGATATGTGGTTAGTGGTGATGGTGGTAATATGTGGTTAGTGGTGGTGGTGGTAGTAATATGTGGTTAGTGGTGATGGTGGTGGTAATATGTGGTTAGTGGTGGTGATGGTAGTATGTGGTTAGTGGTGATGGTGGTAATATGTATTAGTGGTGATGGTGGTGGTAATATGTGGTTAGTGGTGATGGTGGTGGTAATATGTGGTTAGGGGTGGTGGTGGTATTATGTGGTTAGTGGTGATGGTGGTAATATGTGCAGTTAGTGGCGATACTGGTAGTGATATGTGGTTGGTTAATGGTGGTGTTGGTGGTGATATGTGGTTTGTAGTGGTGGTGGTGATAATGTGGTTAATGGTGGTGGTGATATGTGGTTTGTAGTGGTGGTGCTGATATGTGGTTAGTGGTGGTGGAGGTAATATGTGGTTAGTGGTGGTGGTGGTGGTTAGTGGTGGTGGTGGTAATATGTGGTTAGTGGTGGTGGTGGTAATATGTGGTGGTGGTGGTGGTAATATGTGGCTAGTGGTGGTGGTGTTGGTGGTAATATGTGGTTAGTGATGGTGGAGGTGGTGGTAATTAAATATGTGGTTAGTGGTGGTGGTGGTGATATGTGGTTAGTGGTGGTGGTGGTAATATGTGGTTAGTGGTGGTGGTGGTAATATGTGGTTAGTGGTGATGGTGGTGGTGGTAATATGTGGTTAGTGGTGGTGGTGGTAATATGTGGTTAGTGGTGGTGGTGGTGATATGTGGTTAGTGGTGATGGTGGTGGTAATATGTGGTTAGTGGTGATGGTGGTAATATGTGGTTAGTGGTGATGGTGGTGGTAATATGTGGATAGTGGTGGTGGTGGTAATATGCGGTTAGTGGTGATGGTGGTGGTAATATGTGGTTAGTGGTGGTGGTGCTAATATGTGGTTAATGGTGGTGGTGGTATTATGTGGTTAGTGGTGATGGTGGTGGTGGTGTTGGTAATATGTGGTTAATGGTGGTGGTGGTGATGTGTGGTTAGTGGTGGTCATATGTGGTTAGTGGTGGTGGTGGTAATATGTGGTTAGTGGTGATGGTGGTGGTAATATGTGGTTAGTGGTGGTAGTGGTGGTAATATGTGGTTAGTGGTGGTGGTGGTAATATGTGGTTAGTGGTGATGGTGGTGGTAATATGTGGTTACTGGTGATGGTGGTGGTGGTAATATGTGGTTAGTGGTGGTGGTGGTAATATGTGGTTAGTGGTGATGGTGGTGGTAATATGTGGTTAGTGGTGATGGTGGTGGTGGTAATATGTGGTTAGAGGTGGTGGTGGTGGTAATATGTGGTTAGTGGTGGTGGTAGTAATATGTGGTTAGTGGTGATGGTGGTGGTAATATGTGGTTAGTGGTGGTGATGGTAATATGTGGTTAGTGGTGATGGTGGTCATATGTATTAGTGGTGATGGTGGTGGTAACATGTGGTTAGTGGTGATGGTGGTGGTAATATGTGGTTAGGGGTGGTGGTGGTATTATGTGGTTAGTGGTGATGGTGGTAATGTGTGCAGTTAGTGGCGATACTGGTGGTAATATGTGGGTAGTGGTGGTGGTGGTAATATGTGGTTAGTGGTGGTGGTGGTAATATGTGTTTAGTGGTGGTGGTGGTAATATGTGGTTAGTGGTGATGGTGGTAATATGTGGTTAGTGGTGATGGTGGTGGTAATATGTGGTTAGTGGTGGTGGTGGTAATATATGGTTAGTGGTGGTGGTGGTAATATGTGGTTAGTGGTGATAGTGGTAATATGTGGTTAGTAGTGATGGTGGTGGTAATATGTGGTTAGTGGTGGTGGTGGTGGTATTATGTGGTTAGTGGTGGTGGTGATAATATGTGGTTAGTGGTGGTGGTGATAATTTGTGATTAGTGGTGGTGGTGGTAATATGTGGTTAGTGGTGATGGTGGTGGTGGTAATATGTGGTTAGTGGTGGTGGTGGTGATATGTGGTTAATGGTGGTGGTGGTGATATGTGGTTAGTGGTGATGGTGGTGGTGGTAATATGTGGTTAGTGGTGATTGTGGTAATATGTGGTTAGTGGTGATGGTGGTAATATGTGGTTAGTGGTGATGGTGGTGGTGGTAATATGTGGTTAGTGGTGATGGTGGTGGTGGTGGTTATAATTTATGTGGTTAGTGGTTAGTGGTGGTGTTGGTAATATGTGGTTAATGGTGGCTGTGGTGATATGTGGTTAGTGGTGGTGGTGGTGGTAATATGTGGTTAATGGTGGTGGTGGTGGTAATATGTGGTTAGTGGTGGTGGTGGTGGTGGTGGTAATATGTGGTTAGTGGTGGTGGTGGGGGTATTATGTGGTTAGTGGTGGTGGTGGTGGTAATATGTGGTTAGTGGTGGTGGTGGTGGTGGTAATATGTGGTTAATGGTGGTGGTCGTAATATGTGGTTACTGGTGGTGGTGGTGGTGGTGGTAATATGTGGTTAGTGGTGGTAGTCGTAGTATGTGGTTAGTGGTGGTGGTGGTGGTGGTAATATGTGGTTAGTAGTGGTGGTGGTAATATGTGGTTAGTGGTGGTGGTGGTGGGGGTGGTAATAAGTGGTTAGTGGTGGTGGTCGTAGTATGTGGATAGTGGTGGTGGTGTTTTTTTTTTTTTTTTTTTTTTTTTTTTTCTATATTCCAACTTACTTCCTCTCGGGCATAGGCTGAGAGCCTTAACATTCACCGCTTTACAATGAACAGTGAAGCCCGTGAGGTCTTGTTCCAGTCTAGGGAGTGAGACATGTGAAGCACGTAGAGTACAACGAGCACCTGCCATCTTGCCTTCACATGAGGCACGGTGCTCACTCATGGCCCGAAACGACCCCATCTCTGAAGCCATCTCGTTCCCGTGCTTCACTGTCTCACCCCCTACACTCGGACTCTCACACTTACACACACACAACGCCACCTGTTGAGCAGATAACTCACCAGGCATTGCACCCCTATAGCATATTTTGAATATGGGAATATTCATACACTGCTATTTAATCAGGGAACAATGAGGGTATTTTATTGACGTTTCGGTGGGCTTGTGGTAATGCACTGATACTAGGTACAGCACAAATTCCATCCCAATAGTATCTTCCCATTGATACATCGGGATTTGAACCCGGGACCTTTGGATTACCAGGCCAGTGGCAAGACCACTCCACCACACCTCCCCTAATATGGTGGTGGTAATATGTGGTTAGTGGTGGTGGTGGTAATATGTGGTGAGTGGTGGTGGTGGTGGTAGTAATATGTGCAGTTAGTGGCGATACTGGTAGTGATATGTGGTTGGTTAATGGTGGTGGTGGTGGTGATATGTGGTTTGTAGTGGTGGTGGTGATATGTGGTTAATGGTGGTGGTGGTAATATGTGGTTAGTGGTGGTGGTGGTAATATGTGGTTAGTGGTGGTGGTGATATGTGGTTTGTAGTGGTGGTGCTGATATGTGGTGAGTGGTGGTGGTGGTAATATGTGGTTAGTGGTGGTGGTGGTGGTTAGTGGTGGTGGTGGTAATATGTGGTTAGTGGTGGTGGTGGAAATATGTAGTTAGTGGTGGTGGTGGTGGTAATATGTGGTTAGTGGTGGTGGTGTTGGTAATATGTGGTTAGTGGTGGTGGTGGTGATATGTGGTTAGTGGTGATGGTGGTAATATGTGGTTAGTGGTGGTGGTGGTAGTAATATGTGGTTAGTGGTGATGGTGGTGGTAATATGTGGTTAGTGGTGGTGATGGTAGTATGTGGTTAGTGGTGATGGTGGTAATATGTATTAGTGGTGATGGTGGTGGTAATATGTGGTTAGTGGTGATGGTGGTGGTAATATGTGGTTAGGGGTGGTGGTGGTATTATATGGTTAGTGGTGATGGTGGTAATATGTGCAGTTAGTGGCGATACTGGTAGTGATATGTGGTTGGTTAATGGTGGTGGTGGTGGTGATATGTGGTTTGTAGTGGTGGTGGTGATAATGTGGTTAATGGTGGTGGTGATATGTGGTTTGTAGTGGTGGTGCTGATATGTGGTTAGTGGTGGTGGTGGTAATATGTGGTTAGTGGTAGTGGTGGTGGTTAGTGGTGGTGGTGGTAATATGTGGTTAGTGGTGGTGGTGGTAATATGTAGTTAGTGGTGGTGGTGGTGGTAATATGTGGCTAGTGGTGGTGGTGTTGGTGCTAATATGTGGTTAGTGGTGGTGGAGGTGGTGGTAATTAAGTATGTGGTTAGTGGTGGTGGTGGTGATATGTGGTTAGTGGTGGTGGTGGTAATATGTGGTTAGTGGTGGTGGTGGTAATATGTGGTTAGTGGTGATGGTGGTGGTGGTAATATGTGGTTAGTGGTGGTGGTGGTAATATGTGGTTAGTGGTGGTGGTGGTGATATGTGGTTAGTGGTGATGGTGGTTAGTGATGGTGGTGGTAATATGTGGTTAGTGGAGATGGTGGTAATATGTGGTTAGTGGTGATGGTGGTGGTAATATGTGGATAGTGGTGGTGGTGGTAATATGCGGTTAGTGGTGATGGTGGTGGTAATATGTGGTTAGTGGTGGTGGTGGTAATATGTGGTTAGTTGTGGTGGTGGTATTATGTGGTTAGTGGTGATGGTGGTGGTGGTGTTGGTAATATGTGGTTAATGGTGGTGGTGGTGATATGTGGTTAGTGGTGGTGGTGGTAATATGTGGTTAGAGGTGGTGGTGGTAATATGTGGTTAGTGGTGATGGTGGTGGTAATATGTGGTTAGTGGTGGTAGTGGTGGTAATATGTGGTTAGTGGTGGTGGTGGTATTATGTGGTTAGTGGTGATGGTGGTGGTGGTAATATGTGGTTAGTGGTGGTGGTAATATGTGGTTAGTGGTGATGCTGGTGGTAATATGTGGTTACTGGTGATGGTGGTGGTGGTAATATGTGGTTAGTGGTGGTGGTGGTAATATGTGGTTAATGGTGGCTGTGGTGATATGTGGTTAGTGGTGGTGGTGGTAATATGTGGTTAGTGGTGGTGGTGGTGGTAATATGTGGTTAGTGGTGGTGGTGGTGGTAATATGTGGTTAGTGGTGGTGGTGGTGGTGGTAATATGTGGTTAGTGGTGGTGGTGGTGGTAATATGTGGTTAGTGGTGGTGGTGGTGGTAATATGTGGTTAGTGGTGGTGGTGGTGGTGGTAATATGTGGTTAATGGTGGTGGTCGTAATATGTGGTTACTGGTGGTGGTGGTGGTGGTGGTAATATGTGGTTAGTGGTGGTGGTCGTAGAATGTGGTTTGTGGTGGTGGTGGTGGTGGTAATATGTGGTTAGTGGTGGTGGTGATGGGGGTGGTAATAAGTGGTTAGTGGTGGTGGTCGTAGTATGTGGTTAGTGGTGGTGGTGGTGGTGGTAATATTTGGTTAGTGGTGGTGGTGGTAATATGTGGTTAGTGGTGGTGGTGGTGGTGGTAATAAAATAATAATAATAATAATAAACGGTTTATTAAAGAATGGCAGCCTCATGAGCTGAAAATACACATTTTACAATTAATGGATGAACATGAGATGTACAGATATGAGGATGGTAAGCTTAGTTTACAAACAAAATAAATAAATACAATAATGATGCATGTGCAGAATATAAATTATCATAAAATAACCATGAGAGTAAGTGATATACAGTACATATACACATTTATTTACTTACTCATATACAGAACATACGTATATACACGTATGTGCGTACATACATAATTATACATACATGTATAGGAACATAAGAACATGCAGTAAGTGTGCACATGTCCGTATACACAAACGCTCACGTATGCACACAAACATACATACATACAGAAACTGTTTTGGTATGTGAGGGTAAAGAGGGTGCAGATACTACAATGGGAGGTTAATCCTCGGTAGTGTAGGTTACTCAGTTACTCAGTTACTTGTTCGTCAAGGGGAATCCACGCAATGCGAGCTAAGCTCATTATTATCGCGCCTCCTTAACTGGGAATGTATTGCGTGAAATGCATGTTAAGTGTTTTATGTACTGTTGGAATGGCTGTGGATGTGTGTGTAGTCTGTATTTTAGCCAATTGGCGACATCGGAAACGAAGGCTTAGGATGGATCTGTATGGTACTATTCTCACTATAGACGGTACCGTCTCGCCCGAAGGCTTAGGTAGCCATCAGCTTAGGTGAACCATATGATACCCATCTCGCCTTGTACGATTTTTGCCAACCCCAGATGGGACGTCACAACGTCGTCCACTTATTCCAGGTACCTATTGACATCTAGGTGAACTGAGGCTAACACATGAAAGGAGACAAGCCCAATTTGTCTCCGCCCGGCCGGGGATTGAACCCCCAACCCCTCGTGTGTGAGACGAGAGCTCTACCTACTAGGCTACGGGCTGTGTGTGTGTGTGTGTGTGTGTGTGTGTGACAGAAGGCGAAATATGGAAGAGCTGGGCGTTCTATTGTTAAGAGTGGAAATACATGGATGAAGATACGCGAACACTTAATAATAGATAATGCTTATGCATAGATTTATAATCAGAAGTTGCGCTAGTGAGCAATATGTTCGCGCTCATATGTACGTATATTTACATACATATGTGCATATGACCATATAAATACACGTACAGTACATATATATATTATATACCTTATATTCTCAACCGGGCTCGAACCATTGACAGCACATACACACAGACATACATATACATAAATATATGCACATTACATGCATATATGCTCTTCTCTTATCCTACCTGATACTCTCAGCCGGGCTCGAACCACAAACAGTATACACTATAGACACATATATATATACATAAATAACGCATACATACATACACATATTCGCACACATACATACACATATACTGCACATACATAGATACATTATATACACATATACATTAACAAACTCAAGCAAATACATACATAATTATATTCTAATACACACACGCACACACACTTATGCATATATTATTAAAGGTGGGCGCGTATATATGGTGTGACAGGCCGTTATTACACATTATTAATAATATTAACAGTGGTTGGGATAGGGCTATTTTTATATCTGTCAGTTCTTGCTCTTATTGGTTGGAGTGTGTTGAAATGACGAGCTGCACGTGTAGGTCTAGGGGCGTCTGGTGGAAGTAAGTTTCTGTGTCGTGGGTGAACAAGCAGCTTGGATGCAAACTGTTTGAGTGTGTTGTAGTGGTGGGTTGAGAGTGCAGGTATGCTAAGGGTGGTGAGAGCTTCCTCGTACCCTGGATATGTGCCACCCAGGATGATCCTGCATGCCCTCCTCTGAACTCTTTCCAGTTGACGTTGTTGTGTTAGGGTTAGAGAGGAGGACCAGGCGGGAGAGGCGTAGGTGAGCTTAGGGAGTATGAAGGTGTTATATATACTCTTCAGCTCATTCTCCGGTGCCCCCAGGGATCTCAACCGCCTTAGCATAAACAACTTGTAAGTGGCGGTCCTGACTGTGGTAGTTACACGTTTCTTCCAGTTCAGTTTGTTGTCCACAGTGATTCCGAGGAGTTTGGTGGACTTGACAAGCTGAAGGGGATGAGGACCAATTGTGACAGTGGGTGGAGGAAGGTCGGTAACGGAAGTGTTGATGTGCATGACCACTGTCTTGTCATGATTGATAGTCACATGATTGTCTGTGGTCCAGGCTTGAAGACGGTCGAGGATGTCTTGAAGGGGGTCATAGTTAGGGGAGGTGTTATCGACAGTAATGCCGACTGTCGAGTCGTCCACGTACTTTCAGTGGAATGGGGTGTCCTTTAGGGCATCATTAATCAAGATGAGGAACAATAGAGGCCCCATCTTTGTGCCCTGTGGGACTCCACATGTGATGTCTAGGAAGGTGGAGATGAAGCCTAGGTATCGCACTGCTTGTCGTCTGTCACTAAGGAAGTCGGTCAACCACGCAACCAGGGTAGGATGTAGCCCCAACTTTATGGCTTTGTTGATGATGATGGTGTGGTCAACAAGGTCAAATGCTTTCCTGAAGTCAATAAAGGCAAGGGCGAGGGAAGTCTTTCTCTTCTCAAGATTTGTGTAAATATAATCTAGGAAGCTAATAAGACAGTGAGTGGTGGAAGAGGTTTTTACGTTGCCAAACTGTTGGGGATCTATCAAGTGACGGATTTGTGAGTAAGCCCAGGTGAATACAAAGTCCTCACAGATTAGACTAGGGATGGGCGTAATGGCAATTGGTCTGAGTTCATTAAGAGAATGTGGGGAGGGGGTTTTGGGGATTGG